>OZ014524.1:47876852-48159352 GCA_963966055.1 Lathyrus aphaca | reverse complement strand
AATGCAACATTAAATTTTCACTAAAAAACTAATAACTCCTTCAAAAAATTGAAGTTATCTATATAATGAAGAGTGGAAAATTAGTCAACTTATATATATAGGCAAAATATCCAAATTGATCCCTTAACTCTACACTAAGGTCCAATTTGGTCTCTTAACTCTAAAAAGTGACAAAATGATCCCTTAAGTTTTTAAAAGGGTCCACGTTAGTCCCTGCCGTTAGCACCGTTAGTCAAAGTCAACCAAATTGTGCACGTGGTGATGATATGTGATGAGTCATGTGCCATATAGATGTCATGTTGGATGCCATTTCATATTTGTTTTTATAAAATCCAAATTAAAAATATATCTCACATAATTAATAATATTTATATATAAAAAAAAACAAATTTCAGAAAAATAAAAAATAATTATGTTAGCTTTTGTTCTTCATCTTGTTCTTCTTCTTCTTCAAACATATCCCCAAATATAATTTTGTAAAGAACAACAATTTCATCAATTCGTGAAGAACAACAACCCAGAACAACAGTAATTTTGTGAAGAACAATAACTCAAATCTGATTTTGTGAAGAAGAACAACCTATAACATATCCCTAAACACCGAAACACCGCTTCAATTTCAATCTCGTTTCTCTCTCTATCGTTTTATGCTTCAATCGTTTGAAACTCGGTTTATGAATAATGGTGGTGGTGGGTTGCGATTTAGAGAGGCGTTATCCCCAAACCTAGATCTGATTTTGCGATTTATGAACAACCTAGAACATATCCCCAAACCCATTGTTGATGTTAAGGAGGAGATGAGAGGAAAATGGAAGGACGGTTATGACATCAGAGGGGAATTAGGTTGTTGTTGTTGTTAAAGGTGATGGAAGGATTGTGTTTGTGTTGTTAAAGATGATGGAGCAATTTCTGGTTCACCGTGAAAGAAGAAGGGAAGTGATTTTGTTGAGGAAAGGAGAAGAAGATAATGTATGAAGCAGAGGTATAGATTTGATGTTGGAATTAGGTTCTTTTAATTGTATTGTTTCTCATAAGATTGGTATTAGGCCTTTATCTGTTGGGTTTCATAAGATTGATATGTTGGGTTTCATAAGATTGGCATGGGTTCTATGAAGAGACACAGTATAAACGAAGAAGAAGATAACATATGCCATGTCAGTGCCACATATGACTAAGTAAACGTCCGTTTGGGGGTGGTTGACGGAAAGGACAAATTTGGCACAATTTAAAAATTTAAGGGACCATTTTGTCACTTTTTAAAGTTAAGGGACCAAATTGGATCCTGGTGTAGAGTTAAGGGACCAATTTGGGTATTTTGCCATATATATATATATATATATATATATATATATATATATATATATATATATATATATATATATATATATATATATATATATATATATATATATATATATGAGTAATGATCAACTTATTCCAAGAGTACGTTTTTTTATCTTACTCTAAATCGTAACCTTTAAATTAGATTCAATCGAATGATTATAAGTATAAATGTTAATTTAACCATACGATTGAATCTAATTTAAATGCTACGATTATGAAGTAAGTTAAAAAAGTACTTACTCTTACTTATTAGAGACTCTTATGTTGAGGGGCGCTTGTTGGATTGTGTGATGTTTGATGTCTATGTGAATCAAATAAGTAATTTGTTGATCTTAAGACCAAAGTGAACACCCAGCAGGAGACAAATAATGAGGCTCAAAATTCTTTGAAGTTCATTTTTTAAGAATGTGACTAGTTAAAAGATTGACAGAAAAACAAAGACGAGCCTGCTAAGAAGCTCGAGAAGGGAATCACCCAAGTGATGGTTGAGTTGGATATTCTTACTAAGGAGAAAATACCCACTCTCTCCAAAGGCCACCTCTTTCAACATTATTACAAAAAGTACTTTTAATGTCGGACTTGAAATGTGTAATGCCCTAAAATTCATAATTTTAATTATTGGTAATTATTTATGAATATATGGCATGTTGTGATGTGTTTTGCTGTTGTTATGATGAAATTGTTAATTTATAAGATTAAATGGATATTATGAGTTTATTTAGTTGAATATTATTATTTAATTAAATAAAATAAGACTTAGAGGTATGAATGGTATAGTGGTATTTTGTGGAGAATTAGTAAGGGTAGATGGGGAAGACATATTTGGGGTCCTAAGGATAAGATTGACATAAGGAAGTTGAGGGTTTTAGGATACAATCAGTTTTCACGGCCGTGTTTGAAGGAGAAGAGAGAAAACTCTGAGGAACAAGGAGAATGGGCTAGGGCTTGAAGAATCTCCGGCGAAGTTTGAAGACAAAGCGTAAGAAGCAACATTTTAAGGTATGTGGAGTATCTCTTTTCAATTTTCGTGATGTAGAGCTTAGGCAATGGGCTAGTTGGGGTTTTATAGAAAACCCTAAGGTTTGAGGAGTAGAATTGAGGCATTATTGATGAATTGATGTGCGTTGTGAGTTGTAAATGATATATGTGTATGAGTCATAGGTTATGTACTTAAATTTGTGATTAAAAATGGTGAAAGTATGGTTTTTGAGTGAAAAATCATAGTAGAAGTTTGTTGTCATCGCAGGGTTTGGAGGCTGAAATCGCGTTGCTCGCTTAGCGGGCAGATGCTCGCTTAGCGAGGTCTTGAAAAATCTCACCTTCTCAAGGCAATCAGTAGCTCGCTTAGCGCGAAGCCTAGCTCTCTTAGCAAGATCCGAGAGTGAAAACTTAATGACTTAATTGCAGAAAATTGTCTAATGAGGTGTAGACATATTGTATTGATGCCGTGATGTATTATATTTGTTTCCATGATTTATGTTGATGTTTTAGTGATCATTTTATGATCAAAATGAAGTTAATATGTGAGTTGATTATATGTTGATTATTAACATGAATGTCGATGCAAATGTTGAATTTTGTTGATTATGTTGGATTGTTGTATCATTGTATTCATGTCATACCTATATTGTTGGAGGTTTCGATACCATAGTGTGGATCGGGGTTATGTTGTTTATGTTGAGGTCCCTTATGGAGGGCATATGACCTAGTGTCCATCACATGTTGAAATCGGTACCACATGCATGTATGAAGTTGCATTTCATTCTTGGTGGCATAGCATGATGCATATGTGTTGAGTAGATGTTTGATGAATTTTATGATGTGGTGGGTGAGAATTATGATTTTTTGCTATATGATGAATGTTGTATGATTATTTTTACTTTATGTCAATTATATTGATTTGTGATTACTCACCCTGTCTGCTTTTAGTGATGGTCTATTATACCATCCTGTAGATACTCAGGAATAAGCTTGGTGCATGGATGTAACTTGGAGTATTATTTTGTTGTCGCTTATTTAGTTAGGCGTCGTCTCCTGCTCTGTGTCATGTAACATCGAGTTAGGAACGCTTGAGAACCGTTGTGTTCATTTTGTTTTACTTTTGAGTTGTTACTAGTCGTTAAAGATTGTTTGAGTTAATGATATTTTGAATAAAATTTCAATTTTCTTTATTGAGTTGATGAAGTTGATGACTTATTATCTGCTACGTAATATCTATGGTAATTAATAGATTACATGTTGTAACCCGTGTTACGGGACATGACATATCAAATGATGTTTTTGATGTTTGTTAAAAGAAGAAATGTGATACCCTTTTTGATGATACTCTGATTTTATTGAATATTCATGTTATATTTTGATGTGGGGTAAAAGGGTGTTACAAAATACATTTTACTCGGACATCATGAAAAGTTGCCACTTAACATCTCGATGAATTAAAAACCGAGGGGTAAAGTTGTATGCACATGGGATTGAACCCCCAACATTAGCACTTTTATTAATTTTCAAACTAGTGTATCTTACATCTCAATTTATCTTGACAAGTAAGGGGTAAGATTATTTCTTTAAAAAAAATTATTACATTATTTACCCCGAATATTACATTGTTTACAGAGAATATTAAAATAAAAATCAAATTACTTAGAGATCTAGATAAAAATAAAATTCCCTGAAGATCTAGATTTTAGATCTTCGAATTATTAAATCTTGGGGAAGATCAAATGTTTGGTGCAAAATTATTCTCTAAGGATCTTGCATGCATTTGTTTCCTGATGAAACAAAAAGGGTAAGATAATTAAAATCAATATTTAAATATATGACTTTCGACTCAAATAAATATTTAAGAAAACAAATCTTGAACCCAATTAAGTTTCTTCTTTTGCAATCCATCATAGAGAACTTTTCCAAGCGTCTTTAGGTTTCAAGCGCTTCATGTTTCATTTAGGTTAGAAATGTTAATATTCAATATGCTTTTATAATGGATGTCTCTTAGGTTTCAAACGGATCACTAATTGCAGAGTCTTGAGCGTTGATAAACATTAAATGAATGGTAAAGATTTGTTTAAGGGTGTTGAATATAGAAAAAAAAATTATTAACTATCCCCTCAATCACGAAGAAAACTGAGGTGAATAACCTTTTTTTTTGTAAATACATTGTTTGCATAAAATATTAAAAATACTTTGTAAAATCTGTTTCCCAATGAGAATTTTTATTTTCCAGGTCCAGGTCCCATGCAAGATGCTAGAGATTTTTTTCCCAATTATAATTTTTATTTTTTGCACTTTCAACCCATTCTAGAGATCTATAATAGCAACTCATTATCAAAATGAACGGTGGTGGATATTTTCTCTCTTTGGGGCGGCTACATATAAGTTAGTATTAGGGTAAAATCGATTTAACGAGTATTTTTATAGTAAAATATGATTATTAAACATCTCAATTTTATGACGAAAATTGAGGTGAATAATTCTCTTTTTTTAATTACATTGTTTACACAAAATATTAAAATATATTATTTAAAACAAATCTTTGGTGATATCAAAATTTTGTTGCATAGTCTTTAAAACAATTTTTTTTTAATCTAGAATGATTTTCTGCACTTGCAATCTATTAATTGATTACTCTTCAAAGGTTGAGCTCCATTCTTTAACTGAGGTTATTCCAAAAATACAACAACGACAACATCAACACCATTATGTGAGATAGATTGCAAGGGCTGAAAAAATATTTTGTTCAAGATAGAAGAACATTGAAGATTTTTTCCTGTCTTACAATCCATCCCAAAGAATGATGCTTGTGAGTTTGGGGCGGCTTCATATTAGTAAGGAATAGGGTAAAAAATGTTTAACGAATGTTTTTATAGTAAAATTTTATTATTTTATGCCTCAGTTAAATAGAAAACCAAAGGGTTAGAACATTTTGTTTACACTTATAAATAAATAAAATCATAAAATGCGATAGCTGGGAATCAAAGCTTGTACTTAGTTGTTTTTTCACCTCGGCGTTATGAAAAACCGAGGGAATGTATGATTTTTTTTAAATAAAAAAATAGCGTTCATTGACTTTATACCTCGATTTTCTATTGTTCAATGTGAAAGATTCGTCATAAAAAAGCGTTATTTTTTGTAGTGCAATGATGATAGGCGAGTTGAGGAAGAGGGAGTGACATTTGTGTCCACCCTGCCTAACCTCTAGACTTTTTCTTGCTGATATTGTTGTCATGTCTTGTATTTTTGTAATCAACTTTATTTTGTTTCTGCAGTCTTGTTTGTTTGCAACCATGCCCTTTGGCGTTTATTGAATGAAAATTTTCACACTTTTTGGCATTTCTTATTGAGTTCTTGAATTTTATTATTCGTAGCATCACGTTATAGTCATATGGTGTGTTCCCCATTAGGTGTTGAATGGCGGTGATGATTCGCTAATAAGGTCGAGTATTGATAACATGATAAGGAAATAATGACCGCAACTTGGGATCCAACAAAATTTCCTTATAAGGCGACAAGGATCCCTTTATGAGGGTCCAACAATGTATTGCCTAAAAAGGTAACAATGATTCATTTGTAGGGGTCCAAAAATGTATTTCCTAATAAGGTGGAAACAATCCCTCAGTGATGATCCATCAATGTCTTGCCTTATAAGGAGGAAATGATCCTTCTGCGAGGGTCCAATAATGTATTGCTTAATAAGGAATAAAAAATATCTATAGGAAGGTCCAACAATGTATTTCCTTATAACATGGCAAGGATCCTTCTGTGAGGCTTCTAGGAGGATTTCACCCTTGAATTCTAGACTTTCCCACTAGTTTTCTGAGAGTTCCTTTTGACATAATCTTTCAAGTGACCTTGTATAAGACAATCAATCTCAGTCTTGAGTGGGCAATATTCATTAGTATAATGACTCTTCACCTTGTGGTATTTTCACTACCTGGTGTATGACTTGGGAGTTGGAGGAAGCAATATATTATGGGTATAGAGTATTTCACACCATGTCTGCTCTATGCAGATATTGAGGGGTATAACGTCGTCTACAGGCCTCCCACTATGTTTGAAAGTTGCCTTATCTCTAACTCACGAGTTGTAGTGGCTTATGTGTTGTTGCATTGAATTTGATATATCAGAGACTCACTCTTTGATGCCTCAAACTTCCTTCCCTTCATTTCTCTCTCCCCCTTAATTTAATATTAAAATAGTGCAATGATCTCATTCATGGAGACTGTGGGCTTCTGGGGGAGAGACTCACTGAAATGCCCAATTCTCAAACTGTAATGAAAATTTCCAACAAGCATATCCTAGTTTAGATGTATCACTTTGATTTTCACATCATTGAAATGAGTGATGTATTCCCTTAACAACTTGAAATTATCCTTTCAGACTTTGAACATGTTGATTGAGGAAACCTTTCAGTGCTTACTTGTCGAAAATATATAGACCAATTTCACCGAGTTCTTGATAGCTTGCCACTCAAAGGCGGGGAAGGTTCATGAACCACCTAAGGGTTGCTTCCGTGAATTTATTTGACAAGGGTTTTCACTTCAATGAGTCATAGTCGCCTATGATTTCCACCTGAGTGTTGATGGTGGGTGTGTCTTTTTTGGGTCGTTATTCCCATTAAATTTTATCAGTGATGGTTATTTTGAGTTTTTCAGCACTCGATCTCCCCAAATCTAGTCATAGAGAGATTAAGTTCCAGGACCACGTCCTCAACCTTAACGTCTTCTTGATGTCTCTCCCAAAGGGTTGGGAACTTCTTCTACAAAGTTTGATACAATGTAATTATTCCATAGTAGTGTGCATCTCTGCTAAAGCCTCATTATCGTCAATGTCAATGCTACTAGTTGGATGTGAGTGTATTCTAATTAATTAGTTTTGTTAAGATCCCGCGATGGACACCAATTGTACTTGCAAGTACTACAATTATATAACCATGTTCACGAAGGTGGTCGCAGAAGGCTTTATATGCTCTGATTATCTGATCATGAGAGTGGATAATTAGTGAATGATATTAGGGTTAGGATATTAATAGCCAATCCTTTAGGTCGGATAAGGGGAGGAAGTGGTCTTCCACCGACTTCCCAACAAGTACGTGGGATTTTGGGGGAATAGGAATTTCCTCCTTTGTTGGTATGACCCAAAACGGCTCTTCCAAGGACATCTCATCTACCTCGTATTGGATAATTATAGCAATCATACAAATAGATTCAGATCGGATAATCCAAATTATAGATAAGAACTCGGCTCTCACTCGCCTAATTCTTCTAATGGCCCTTTCATGAATTGGTTAGGAAAATTGAGTCATGTGTCGCCCCTCACACGCGTGCAGACACTCTTTTCAAATTTATGTAATTTTAACAAAATAATCATTTACATAATACCATTTATCAGCATTATTGATTTGATAATTTGTATATACCATCGCCATTTAGATAAATGATTATATTAATTTTAAGTTTTCGTAAACAAATGGATTTGAGCTATTTATTTAATTTTCAAGTGTCTGGTATATCAATGAATTTTTATCAACCTATAACTAAGTTTTCAAGTATAATTACTCATCACCAAAGAAAAAAATATAGTGTGCATGCACATACTCTTTTTAGTTGAGTGCTTTTTCTTTTGTGAGTGTTTGTGTGTGATTTTGTCTCTTCCATGCCAATCTAACAATGACAAGACCTACCAAATACCTTTGTTCATGAAAGCATAAAAACATCTTTAATCATATGAAGATTTTGTAATGCCACATAGGTTTCTAATTACTAAAAAAATAAACTAGGTTAGATTATAAAAATCCTATACTGTGGTAGTCAAGGTTAGCAAAAATAAGAGGACTTTTTATATCCACTAAAAATATGAGATACACTTTCAAAAGCTTTATTTATTTATTTATTTTT
Source organism: Lathyrus aphaca (assembly GCA_963966055.1). Classification (NCBI taxonomy): domain Eukaryota; kingdom Viridiplantae; phylum Streptophyta; class Magnoliopsida; order Fabales; family Fabaceae; genus Lathyrus; species Lathyrus aphaca. The sequence continues at coordinate 48,151,118 of OZ014524.1, read as the reverse complement.
TCCTTTTTTCTTTTCTTTTTAACCAAGTAAGCATGTTTAAAGGCTTCTTTTTGTTCCTTTAAAATAAATGGTTATAACTTTGGTTTACAGGTCAAACTCACTACCTCTCTCAAAGTAATACATATATAATTGAGATTCATATTATGTGCTACGTGGGAAAAAAGTAGGGAACATCATGTACCCAAACTCAAAATAAAGGGGAGAAAGTTCATAGAACAATAAACTTTTCTTTATTATTTTAATATATTAACTGTAGCCACTCAAGTGAAGCGATGATTTAATTTGAAGATAAGATAAAATCAATGGTGTTAAACCTCTCAATACTGAATTATTTTGAATAAAATTCTCCATCATAACCCTTTTACGTCTATTTAAGCTCCAATCAATGTATTAAAAATCAGATTAGAGGTCGAACCGATAAAACTATGTTTAAATTTATTATTGAACCGTTTATTAATTCAATTAATAATATAAAACTAAATTTAATTTTATAGATCGAAGATACAAAATACACCAAAATCGATGATACATATATAACATAATTTGCTTCTACATTTAATTTCAACCTTCATTTTAAAACAATTTGAACAAACTAAAGAAATACAATAAAAATAAATTTAAAAAAATAAAGCAAAATTCAAATAATAGAACATAATACTCAAAATGAAATTTAAATAATTAAGAATATATAAATAAATTAAAATAATAGAAAATAAATAAAAAAGAATAAATAATTAAGAATATATAAATAAATTAAAATAATAGAAAATAAGTGTGAGTCAGCAACAAGATTGCTCTCTTCAATTTACCAAGGAAGAAATCAAAACAACTTTTATGTAAATGTATCCGACCAAGGCTCCTGGACCTGATGGTCTTCCATCTTTGTTTTATCATACTTACTAGTCTATTGTAGGCGTAGAGATTACACAGATGGTGTTGGAGATTCTGAATAATGGAAGGATGTCAGGTGATCTCAATGGCACTTTCGTTACTCTGATTCATAAGGTTAAACGCCCTAGTTCCCCTATGGAATTTTGACCAATTAGCCTCTGTAATGTAGTAATGAAAGCGGTTACAAAAGCGTATGACATAATTGAGTGGGAGTTTGTCGTTGAGGCTCTTCGAGTGATGGGATTCCCAGAGGCTATAGTGCAGTTGATTTTTCGATGCATTTCCTCGATTTCCTACCAACTTCTTGTCAATGGTCAACCGAGCAAGAAATTCTTTCTTGAAAGGGGGCTCCGTCAAGGAGACCCCTTATCCCCTTAACTGTTTATTATATGTGCATATGTGCTTTTTGGTTTAATGAAGGATGTGTGCGAGGAGATAAAAATGCATGGTGTTCAGGTGGCCAGGAAAGCACCAGTCATCTTGCACTTGCTTTTTGCGGATGACAATTTACTTTTTGCGCGTGCTAATGAGGCTGAAGCTATTTCCATTCAGGAGGTGTTGAACAAATATCATAATGCTTCAGGACAACAAATAAATCTTGAAAAGTCTGAGGTTTCTTTCTGCTGTAATATGGATGAAATGACAAAGGAAAGAGTGTGAGCAAAACTTGGTTTTAATGGGGTGGTCCGGAATTCTAAATACTTGGGACTACCGATTATTTTCGGAAGGTCAAAAAAGGAGGTTTTCAAGCTGATGATTGATAGGGTGTGGAACAAAGTTAAGGGATGGAAGGAAGTTTTTCTTTCGAAGGCGGGTAAGTAGGTCTGATAAAAGCGGTAGCGCAAGCTATTCCCACATATATCATGAGTTGTTATAAGATTCCAGTCAATTGTTGCAAAGAAATTGAAGCTTTGTTAGTAAGGTTTTTGTAGGGATTGAGGAATGGGGAAAAGAAAATACATGGGATGAGTTGGGAGAGATTGTCTATTAACAAAGGGAGTGGGGGATAGGATTTAGAGGTATTCAGGACTTCAATACTAGTCTGTTGGGCAAACGGTTCTGGAGGCTCCTCAATAGGGGGATCCTTGTTTGAAAGGTTCTTTAAAAGGAGGTACTTTCTTTGTTACACTATTCAAGAAGCGCAAATTGGTTTCAACCCAAGTTATGCGTGGAGGAGTATTTACAGTGCAAAGGATTTGGTTGTTAAAGGGATTCTTTGGAGGATAGGGAATGCTAAGAGAGTTAAGATTTGGAGGGACGAGTGGATACCTAAGTTACCGGATTGTAGACCGTTTGATTGTTTCAGGAGTTTAGACCACAATTCTACTGTTAGTGAGCTTATCAACTATGTTTCTGGTGAGTGGGATCTAGATGTGCTTAATGCTAATTTTGATGCAGGTATTGTGACTCGTATTCGTGGCATACCTTTAGCTTCTGCACTTCCGGAAGATAAATTGTTTTGGCAATTCGAAGTGGATGGCGAGTATTTAGTTAAAACGATGTATCACAAACTTGTAGAGTTACATTGTATCAACAATGCGGGTCCTTCAAACAGGGGGACAGGATTTGGAAAGAGCTTTGGAAGATAGATACTCAGCCCAAGATCAAAAAAATTGTCTGGAGGGTTATCAAAGATATTCTGATAACTCGGGTGAATCTCCATAAGAAGGGTGTCAACCTTGATCCTTCATGTCCTTTCTGCTTTGGCAAAGAGGAAACATCGCACCACCTATTCTTGAAATGTCTGTTTGCAAAACAAATGTTTTTCGCTAGTCCCCTTGGTATCCGAATCCCAAATTATGAGAACATCACTGATTGGATTGCTGAAGTGATCTCTTCCTACAGTCGGGGAGTGGGCAGATTCATTCTCATCGGTTTTTGGAAAATCTGGAGTGCTAGAAACACAATGGTTTTCTAGAATAAACATCCTCAACCGTTGGTGCTGGCAGTAGAGATTGTGGATTTGGTAGGTGTGAGTGAGGAGTTTGTTAAGAAGGCCCAGTGTAACAGAGCTTTGGGGGAGAGGGTTGATGCAAATCAAAATTCGTGGGTGATAAAAACAAATGTTGGTATTTATCCGGATGGTGTCTCTGCTTTGGGGTGTGTCATTCTTGATCCTTCAAAAGGAGTTCATGTTGTAACCTGCAAAATCCAGCCAAGTGTTATGGAACCATGTGTAGCTGAAATCCAAGGTTTCATTTGGGGCCTACGTATTGCAAAGAGTTTGAAGATTGATAGTTTTCTCTTGCAGTCGGATGCGCTGAATATTGTAGATGTTGTCAATGATTTTAGTTTTATTGCTTCTTTAGATCATGTTATTTCTGATTGTAAAAGTCTGCTAAAGAGTTTTTCTCCTACTGTTGTAATGTTTGTTAACAGGGATTATTTGAAGGAGGCCCATCATATGGTTGGTATTAGTAGGACCATGGGTACTAGGACCTGGTCTAGAACCATATCCTTTTGGGATCCTCCATCCTATGTTGCCAATTTGGCTTTGTCTTAATGAAATCTCTTTTTCTATAAAAAAAATCTGACTATGATTGGTGTGATAATGATAGAACATGGTTGAATATAAATAAATAAAAACTATAATGGAGTGATAGAACTTAAAAGTAGAAAAAATTAGGAATTATTTTTTGTGAACGTGGAATGTGAAAAAGAAAATTTAAAAATAGTTAATTTGGTGTATTTTTTTTGAATTGGACAGATTTATAAAATCGGTCTCGATTCTTTGGTTCGAACGTTTTTAAACGATTCTATTCAATTTTTTTCACGATCCAATCGATCGAACCAACCAATTCGATCCAATTTTTAAAACATCACCTCCAACATAATTTTTTTAAAAAAATTAGGTTAAATTAAATTCATTGAAGTTGATAGCACCTGGACTATCCTTGCACTTGTCTAAACAAATAGAAATTATTTTAATCTATTGAATTTTACAAATCTTTCTACAACCACCTCAAAAAATAATTTGAAATTTTGAATTAATAACTATTGGAACTTTGTAAAAAGAAAGAGAGTAAATCGGCAATGTTGACAAGATGAATTTTAACAGAATGATACACCAAATAAAAACTAGTTATGACTCTTCCAAATTGATAATCTCTTTCAGATCTTCTCTAAATTATGAGACCAAAAGTCTTTTCGGATTTATCCTTATATTTGAGAACTAGTAGAAGACCCGTGCTTCCGCACGAGTAAGTTCATTCTTAAATTTAGCAACATCTCATTTAATTGAAAAATATTAGTAACAAAACAACCAAAATATTTTTGAGATGCATAACAAATTCACAACATTCATTATTTGAATCAAAATGAAAGGAACTGTCATAAAACAATAATGTGAGTCATAAAATATCAACAACCTCACTTAATAACAGGACATATATTAAATCCAAAAAAAATACAATAACCCCTCCCCATAGAAGTATGGTATGTCAATTAAAAGGAATTTCAAAACAAAGTGCAAATAAGGTTGTAGATTGAAATGATGTAGTAATCCTTGTATGATGTATTGTGGGGATCACAAAACCTACATACAAGAAATAAAATGTATAATTAATGTAATATTAGAGACATAAAGAAAAATATGACATTGATTTGCCAATAAATGAAGTACCATCATGGATGGACACATTAAATGTTCTTCACAAAACAAACTGAATCATTGCTACATTGACATAAAATATGTAACTAAAAGGCTTTACAAAAATTAAAATTAGAGGTCCTAATAAAAATATGTTATTCTCTTATCATGAAGATTAAAAATGAGATAATGAATTAGTACAATTGACATTAAATATATAAGCATCAAGTGAATCATATATTCCACTATCTTTTTTTCTCTCTTCAAAGCTAAATATAGAGATATTGGTATTATAATTGATAGTAAGAAAATATATCACTTATCAATAAATATTTAATTAAAATGTATTAGTAAAGTTGTACCGATATGACATTATGGAAAACTTCTTTGAAGACAACATTTGTTGTTTGAGTTAAAAAGTTGTTGTCTTTGTCGTGTATTAAAACTTTCAATCCAGCTTTGCTCTTTACTCTTGAAATGGCGACATAAAGTTGTCCATGACTGAAAACATTCTTTGGCAAATATAACCCAACATAGTCCAAAGATTGACCTTGAGATTTGTTGATTGTCATAGTGAATGACACTATAATTGGGAATTGTCTTCTGATAAGCTTAAATAGCCACGGAGATTGAGAAGGAGACAAAGACATTCTCGGAATATAAATAATATTTCCAATATTTGTACCTGAAATTATCTTTGCTTCAATGACATGATTTCCTAACTTCGTAACCGTCAACCTTGTACCATTACAAAGGCCTTCAGATTGATCCAAATTCCTTATCAACATGATTGTTGTACTAACCTTCAATTTCAAAGAGTGGTTAGGCAAACCAGTAGTTTTTAGACAACTCAAAAATTCAGGTGTCAAATGCTCGAAAGCAAAACTGTCATTGGCATTTGATCTGTCAATGGAATCACAACTCAAATATTCTTTAGAGTCACCTACATGAAAACATAATCAATTATATATATATATATATATATATATATATATATATATATATATATATATATATATATAACATAATGACAGTTATGTATAAAAAATACTTTGAAAAAATATATTAGTATGCCCATATCCAAATAATATATAGATATCTACATCCAAAAATAGATTGTAAGAAAAAATATGTAAATTCATGAAAGTATAGTCATAACAGAAAGTATATTATACCTGGCAGAAGATTGGTTATGAAGTCATTAATGTCATCAACTATTTCAATAGTAGATGCTAGAATAGCTCTGCACTAAGAAAACTTGGATCTGTGTAATTTTGAAGCAAATTTGGATAGGTACTTGAAACAATTGCTTCAATTGGGTTCACAAATTCTCTTATAAGTAACTCTTCTGGAATATCAATTTCACCATATCCATCATTTGGTTATGAGACCTTGCCATTGCCAACTTGTAAAATCCAATCTGAGAAGTGTCTAATTTCTTCTGAATTTCCTAAATTAGAACCACTTTGCAACCTCATGTTTTTTGTAAGATTCAAGACTTTGCAATGATCCCAAATGTATGAGGCATTTATTCTTGCATGCACAATATCTGATCTAGTACCTCTTGGAACAACAAGTAGAATTTGTCTAAAGTCTCCACCAAAAATTACAACTTTTCCCCCAAAAATTTGCTCACACTCAACATCATTATCATTCATAATATCCTTCAATGACTTGTCAAGAGCTTCAAAACAAAATTTATTTGCCATTGGTGCTTCATCCCATATTATAAGTTTTGTTACCTTCAAGAGATTAGCAAGATCCGATTTCTTCTCAATGTTACATGTAGAAGACTCCAAACATGGAACAGGAATTTTAAATTTGGAATGTGCTGTTCTTCCTCCTGGTAACAACAAACTTGCTATTCTGCTAGATGCAACATTCAACACAATATCTCCTTTACAACACAGAGCAGCAGAAAGTGTGTTCCACATAAAAGTCTTTTCAGTACCACCATATCCATATAGAAAAAAGACACCACCATTTTGATTTGTCACAACATCCATAACTTCTTCAAAGATGTTAAGTTGTTCGTCTACATTTAAAAACATAAAACCAATTGTGTCAAATATTCATATCTTGTGAACATCATAACAACAATAACATAGCAACCTTATTAGCATTTATAGTAACAAATAGTCATGAAAGTTTGTGAATAAAGTCAAAATTATCAAAGTAGGCAACTAATTCAAATAGTTGGTCTACTTCCTTTATAAATAATGTGAAGGTCAAATGAATTTCAATATAAACAAATAAACTTTATCAATGATCAAAACACAAACTTTACATCATTAGTGAATCATGTTTTCATAGAATTATTATCTTCTTACAGTAAATAGATTGAAGGTCAATTTATAAAAACAATACCTGTTAATGATTGAAACATTGTATGGAAAATTTCTTCTTGAGCTGCGGGATCATATTGCCTTTCATCATATATCAATCTATTCCCAAGGAAGTCAAAGACATAATCATTTGGATATGGCATTGGCTTAAATTCTTTTAAACTCCTTCTATTTTTCTGTAATTGCTTCTCAATTTCCATCAAAGTAAGTTGTTGCATATCCTCATCTGACAAAATCAATTCTACAAATAAAGGTAAGAGTTGGTTAATTCTTATAATTTATTAAAACAAAAAATGTAAATAATCCAAAAGTGTTGTGACTAACATAACTCTAAACAAAAAAAAAATGTTGGGGGAAAGTAAAGACGGTGTGAGAAAGACATTGCATTGATATATTAAACAAACCTGGATTTTGAGACAACATTCGTTGTTCATATAGAATCCCATCTGATAGGTATATCCAAGTATTTGACCAAACATGTTCTGGTCGATTCATTGAAGCTGATAATAACATTGTAACAAAAAGTTTACGCAAAAATACTCCAGAACCCCAATTGTAAGCCTCCTTAATTGCATCAATGAACTCTTTGTCATCTTGTAGAAACCCCATTGCATAACATGCCTCTCTAAAAGTTTTGTGTTTGAACCCATCAATTGTCTTTAAATCATCATAACATGTCGGGCCTTTCTTCACAGTCAACAACATCCTCATATAATACAAATCTCCAGTTGTTGGAGGGACCCAAATGAGTCGTCCAATTGTGTAACCTCTTTTACGTGGTTTCCAACACCTTTTCTTCTTATCGTAAACAAATTTAGACACAAATTGACCATAGGTTAATAACCTTGCTTCTTCATATTGAGAATTTGCCACAAACCAAGAAGTGAACATTGATTTTGTGACACTTGGTTTAAGCATAAGAGATCCTACTTGTTCAAAATCTTTATAGTATACTGAATTCTCTCCTTCCATGTGAAAAACCAATCTTTCAACCGTTGGTTTGCGTCCATGAATTGAATAAGAGAAGATTCTCCAGCATGCTTCTCTTGGTGAGACATATCGACAATCAAGATATTGTTTGATTTCATCAATATTGCCATCCGTTCCAGAGTTATTTGGAACGATAATAGTCGAGATCCTATCAGAACCCTTATTGATGTACTTGAAGAGATATTTAATTGAAGTACTTTGGTTACACCACTCCATGTTAATGTGTGCCTCATATTTCATCAGCAAGCTTGGGTTATGGGGCACAACATGACCACTATGTGATGTGACACCATTCTTTTCAATTGTATTACCTTGATCTCTCCTTCTATAAACTGGATATCCCTCTTGATCAACAATTGTGGCATCTTGAAACTTTTTTGGATAATACTTTGAACACTTTCCATCCTTCATACAAGGACATCGAGGGTTTGCTAACCCACAAGGCCCATGCACCATGTGAGTCTTGACCAGACCATACAATTTTGGTTGAGTGAGCAGATCAGGAACTTCAGCATAAATGATTTTGTCTATGTCTTCAGGAGCAGGATATTTATTTGATGGATGCAAGAAGATAAGAATGTGGGCATGCGGAAGTCCTCTCTTTTGGAACTCAATAGTGTACATATCTAGAAATAAGAAAAATTGAAAGATAACAATGTTATAACATGAATTATATGGACACACACAATTATAACATGTTAAAGGATAATAAAGTAAAGAAATTGATATGGAAATTAATCAATAGTAAATAAAAATAGTAAACTCACAAGCAAGAACTTTGCCGAGGACTCCTTTTTTGGTCACGTCTGCAAGAAGGTTATCAAACTTCATCTTAAAAACTCTTGCAATGATATCAGGTCTATCTTGTGGCTTCAAATTAAGAGGACAAAGCAATCTTTGAATTTCCGGCCAATTTGGATTGCATGTGAAAGTAATGAACAGGTCTGGAAATCCAACCTTACTACAAATAACCATGCCATCATAATACAACTGATCCATAAATCTCCGACTTCCAATATAAGTTGATGGTAAAACCACTTTTTTTCCTATGCTTGATCCTTGTGTTTGCTCTTGCTCTGCATGTAGACTTGTATACTTTGACACTTTTAGCTTGGATTGATTTTTTCTGATCCAATTCAATCTTTCTCCATCAAGCATTGTGTAACCATCCACCAAACACTGTTCGAACAATCTCCTAGATGATAACAATGTTTTTGCTTCATCACACCTGATTTGTATTCTAAATGCTAGCCATTCTCTAATAGTAAGTCGTTTTCTTTGGGAGTCATCAAAAACCACAAGATCTCTATGTGCAATGTCCTCTCTATAACCGTCCTCTCCATAAGGAAAAATCAAAGGATATTGGTAAGCCAGATAACATGGATGAAATTCATCAATACGTTGTAATCGGCCTCCTTTGGCCTGCATTATAATGTCTCTTTTCTCAGCAGTGTCTATGTCACCGATGATTAAAGTTGCTACTTTTGAAACAGTTGGTTGATTATACAATCTTCCATCAGTGGATCTTGTGGATATTAACTTGAGTTTCAAGTTTTGAACATTTCCTTCATTTACCCATTGTCTAGCCATTAAGAACACCTTTGCATGGGTGTTATGTCTGTACAACATATCTGACAAGCTTTGGACTATAACCTCCTGAATGTTATTTTTGTCTCTACAATAACATATATATAAGCTAGTAATTATTTTGAACATACTTAATTTTTTGATGTAAAGAGTGGAGATGTTTGAATACCTGAGAGTGTTCATTCTATTTGTGACTTCATTCTCGGTATCATGTATGTATAGTTGCACAAATTTGGGGGGTTGGCCTTCAGGTGGTAGTAAACTTCCAATGCGGTGACAAGTTTTTCCTTGAATTCTTAAAGTTGGTGGACCACGACCATTATTAAACTTGTTGTCCAATTTAGCTCCAGATGAAGTGAAAGCAAACATCATGTTGTATGTCCTATGTGTGCTTGAAATATTTTACTATTTGGGGCATTTCCATCAAAAAGAAGATGCGCTAAAGGCTGTGGAGGTTGTTTTAAAAATGGTAATTCAACTTTACCATTTCCACAACATAAAAAGAATTTGGGATTTGCAGAATATTTGGGTTTGTGCATCCTTTCTTGATACCACATCATGGCCTTACAATACCTACACTCAATCAAAGGGTCTCCCAAATCACTGTAACCTATACATAGTATGAAAGATATTATTATATGCCATTAGTATTCCAAAATATACAATTTAGTATTCAAAGTAACCATAAACAGTTAAAAAAACAAATCAATGTGACTGTCATAAGAATTCAAGACCCTTTCTAAAGATATGAAATTGAAACTACAAACTTCTTAGTGGCATGGAAAATGAACAACAAACAAAATTGATACCAATTGAAGTACACAAAGAGAATCAACATTTCACCCTTTTATGAAGCAACAATTTAAGATTATTCTAACGTTTATTGCATTTCTCTCAGCGTGCGTGTTTAATATAAGGGACATGAAGCAACGACTAGTTTTGCATATGTTCAACAACATTAAATAATTGCAAAACATAATGTCACATAACCTCAATATCAACCTCAACCAAAGAAATATATAATTTCGTCGGTTACCTTCGTTATGTAGGTTTGGCTGATTGGCTGTAGAAAATGGTGGAAAACATTGTTCCTCATCAAGACTCGAGTCATCGTCGGATTGATACGCTATTGTAAAACTAGTAACAAACAAATATAATAATTGTGCTAGATCAAATCATAACATTTTACGTCATCTACTATAGACCAAACTGAAATATACATTATGTGTAGTTAATAGACATACATGTGAATGTATCATAATTAGAGTCGTCTTCAGTATCATCACTGTCAAAATCAGCATTAGCTGCAGGTGCAAAGACAAATGCATTTGTATTATTTTCCTCATCATATTTATCATGAACTCCATTAGATTCATGGAAGCGTAAAGGTCGTGTAGCATGAGTTTGAGGTCGTGTTGCATGAGTTTGATTGCTGTTGGACGCAAGCATGAAAAATTAATAATAATCTGACTTGTTGAATATAAGTACATCAAGTATGTTTGATCAAAAATGTCAAGTAATAGACATACATTTGGCTTCTCGAAGGAGTGGTGTAGCTATTATGACATGGTGTAGACATTTGATTATTTATCTGTAAATTTGTCGTAGGCATTTTTGTCACACTGCAATGGTTATGGATTGTTAAAGATGGTGTTGCACTAACTTATGTACTGTTCCAACAAAATTCAAAGTAAATACATAATAATACACCATTCAACAGATAATGGAGTAATAAATATCAGGAACAAACTTACACATCATTAATTGATGCCTTCTTGCTAACTTGAGGGTGTGGCACTACGGATGGTTTGGCCTCCTTCCGTATAAGATTGCACGCCAAATCAGGGACCCCAAGTAGTTTCTTCGGACGACCACGACCACGTTTGATAGGTTGAGGAGTATTTGTTGTCCCGTTCCTGCCAATTCTACCTCATTAGATAAAAAGGTGGTTTTGGAATTATAAGGGTGAAACTAACACATACCGGTAAATATTTGTAGTGTTATGGATAAGTGCATTGGTGTCGACAAATATATTTTCCTTTTGTGACATTCCAACGGATTTTGAAATCCTTGACATAAGGTTTGTGCCGATGTCTTGAACATTAAAAACTTTGTGTGGTTCCCGCCATAAATGCGTTGATGGCGATGACATTGTCCCATGTAGTACGACATCCATTTTCTTACCATCACTAACAATCTTGTCAATTAGTTTACTGTTGGAAACGGGTGGAGTAACATCATGAAGTGGGATTCTATCATTGATAGTGTAAGTAAATGTTGTAGTTGAATGAGGTTGCACGTGACTAAGCGGATGATATGTAGTATTTTCTCCTCGCTTTGCCCTTTTAGCTTTAAGGAGAGTAAATCTCCGCATTCTAGCTCGTTTGGTGCCAATTTTCTTCTCATATTTGTCATCTACCTCACACACTCTTTGAATGAATGGCCTATAACATAGATAATGTTAGTAAATTAATGAAGATACAACCCAATGAATGACGCATTTGTTGATGGAACCTACCTGATTGGTTGGGATATATTGTCTTGATTCTTCATGTGCAATCTGTCATTGGTAAAATGACTCGTTAAAATATGTCTTTCGTCAAGGTTAAAAACTTATCAGCAACCAATTAATTTCACCAATTATGTTAATGGTATCAACTTAATGCATAGAAACAAACATACATAGAATCACCATTTTTTATGGTTTCAATAATCGATCAATATACTTAATGCATTGAAATAAACATATATAGAAACAAAAAAAACATACATAAAATCAACTTAATGGATCAATAACCGATCAATATACCATGCTCAAACAGTCAACAACATCACCACTGTTTATGGTTTCTATTAAATTCAGTCATACAAACAATCATAGAAGCAACTCACAATGGTTACAAATCAGAATGTTTATGCCTCTATTAATATTAAGTCTGACAATAGTGTATCCAACTTGTCTTTTTTAAACTCTGGATTCATTGTGAGTAATTGAATATAATCTTAAATCATAACAAAATATGTAATCATTATACAGTAGTAATCAAGGTATTTCATTAGATGGTTTTGTTATGGGAAGTCCTTTCTTGCAGTTTTCAAATAAACAAAAAAAACTAAATCATGATATTTATCTTCAGTAGAGTGTCATTCAGCATGACTCAAATAATCCAACTCATTAGTATTTAACATAAATATTCACATTGTTGATGTTGCAATGTAATAAATATTGATATGAAAACTAAATCAACATCCAAGAGTTTAATGTATCTCATCTTCCCCTAATGTACAGACATGGCTCATATATTTTTATATGATATTTGAAGAGTTATATTGTTATATTTCTTTTACCTTAATGTTGTGTACGGTCGTGATATGAAGCCTTCCAAGGATGAAGACAACAAATATGTTCTTTGAAGTTGCCTCAACACAGTAGGAGAAGTTGACTTTTCTAACTCTTGCAAAAAAGTCAATAGCAAGATATCATCATTTTGAATTTAATTTCCGCCAAAAATTACTAAGTTTTCTACTAACCAGTCTAGTTGCAAATGAATAAAGACTTAGTTGTAAAAAGTTAGGATGCAACGATACCTGTAGCAGTGGCACTATTTACAGTTTGTATATTGGCAACATGAAAAAATAAGCACGCATAATTTGTCTTTGCAGGATGTACTATTGCAAAAGAATAGAAAAAAAAGGCATTACATAATTTGCTTTATCTTCTACAAAACTAATCATGTCATGAAAAAGGAAATTAGTCAACTCATAGGAGGTTTTTAAGGACCTTTTACTGCCATGAGAGCAGTTGATTTAATGGGTAGTTTGAGTGTTCCACTACTATATACAACAGAAACATATCTTTGGCATAGAACCATTTGCTACAATTGTTTTAAAAAGTAAAACATTGTACTGGCAGACAATAAAGGTATGTTAAGCATTACTCAAATTGTCAAGTAAGCTTAACTCTATTGTTGACATAAATGAAATAATTATTTTAATCAAGAAATTACACTTTCAGCTTTCCAACAATACATGTATTACACTCATACATTAGTTTGACATCACCTTGTAAATTGTGTGATTTTTTGTAATGATGTGAAATGCTGCCAAAAGTTTCATCTTAAGTACATATATTAGCAGTATTAAATATATATCATATTAGTAGTGCCAATTAATATCAAAGTGTAAAGTACTTATTATTTTATAATTTTATCAACAATTCTAATAGTGAAATTGAATGTATGTGTGACTGTCACATACTACATACACTATCAAGAAGAGAATATAGTAAAAAAAAATGCCAGGTATGGTTTTATACATGAATTTGAAACATACTGGTATAGTAAAAAAAGAATCTAGTATTACTATGAAGCAGTGCCAACTTATGTTTAATGACATTCACTTTGTGGCTTTATAAAACACTTGATTTTTTATCCATATTTTCTCCTCTACCTTTTTCAATAGCCAGCCACATCTAATCTAATGGTGGGTGAGCCTAAATATATGTGCAATCTATTAATTTGTGTGCTGCATATGATAAAATATGTAACTATTAAAGGACAACATTTCAATACTTTCCATTTAAAAAGGTGATAACAAATAACATAGAAGTAGCATGAGGTTATAATGTGGCTCTGAGCAAAAGCTTAACATAAATTAAAGGATTAATACTTCATGACACTGTTTGTTGTCAATAACATAAGGTTACAAAAAATCAGCAACATAAGAGGATGTTGTTGATCCAAAATAACTCGTGATACTTGTACCACTCATTCAATATTGGCATGCTTGAGACTTTTGGTAGCAGATTGTTTGGGTGACAACAAACTTGAATTTCCAAGTTCTTCAATAGAATGGTCTTGGGATAATCTCTTGGATGGAGTATTGCTTGAATAGGCTTCGTCGCTCCAGTATTGGGAAGCAGACACAGTTGGCTGGAAGCAATTCAAACAGTGTATGAATTGGAGATGTAATAACTTAACAAACTTACTGTATGAAGTGAGGTTGGAATGACTATTTCATTGTCGGGTATGTATTGGTTAACAACAACTTCCATTCCTTTTGTAGTGGGAGCCTTCATGACATTGTTAGATATTTCCTACACAAAAATAAACAACAGGGTTAGTATACATATGGTCATTATATATGTCTTCTTGAAATTTTTCTCATAAATGTTGATGTGTCATTTCATATGCTACCTCAATTGGACAAATGGCCTCTTTGATCATATTGATTACTTCTTTGTCCTCAGTAACCTTGATAAGAATGCTTGCTTAAAGTTTCGTTGAAACTTCACCCGAAAAGAAAATTCCTTCCTTAATAATTTGTCCAAGTCTTCAGGGTAGATTTGTGGATGATCTTCATTGGACTACGAATACATATTCGGAAAACGTCATATAGTACGGTCCATTCATCAAAACAAGTCATTTCAACATGATAGTTATTTAGACAGTAGCATACCTAATACTATATGAAATGATGTAACATATACATTAGCATACCTAATTTTATATGAAATGATGTATCTTAGACAATACAAAATTCAAGACCCATCAACAACTATCAACAAATTGCATAACTTTAAAACAAACAATTTACATACCTTTTTCATGATTTTTCTTAAATCACAGGCTGTCATGCCAACATATTTGATACAATCGTTGTCCCAAAACACAAAATAACCGGTTTTTCCTTCATACTCCACCTCCATTTCAATCTTATACCTTAAGAAAGTGTTGAAATGCAAAGTTTTTAACCATTCATGTGCATATAAGGTGATTACATAGCTAATGAAACTCATGTCTAGGATGTGCTTACTTGGTGATAGGCGGAGGTATGTTTTCACAGCAAGTGCATATGAAAGGCTCACCGGGCGACTTGTTTATCCTATTACGCGATGGGCATTGCTCGTAGTACCAACCTGACCTACTGGACTTGAACCTCTTAGTTGTTCCAATAGTGTTGCAAAAAGTTTGCTGCCATAAAAAAGTATCAGACTCCTTGAAAGATGGTTATTCTAATGAGTTAACAACATTTAGAGACAATGACAGAAGGAAGCTTACATCTTGCAGACTAATGATTTCACCAATTGTTTTGATGTTATTAGTGTAGGAAAAAGATCGGTCGACAAAAGACCCTGAGATGCAGAATATTGGGACAACGTTTGTGAATGAACTTGGGACATGACATTGTCTCCAAACCTAATGGACAGCAGTGTGAATTTAGAGAATAATATGAAACATGAACAGTGCCAACTAATATCATATTACTCAGATTGCAACTTTTAAAATAGACTGATAATTAATTTTAACATACTGGTATAGTGTAAAAAACATATTGGTATGGTAGGAAACTTCATTTTGAAAGACTGGTATAGTAATAAAACAGACTGATCTGAATTTGAAGCAGTGCCAAATTATGTCTTCATGCAGTTTATTATTTTATAAAGTGATCCAAATTTGCAACTTTTGGTAATAAGTGTGGTTTATATAAAATGTGATGCAACTTTTGGTAATAAGTGTGATTTATTATTTTATAAAGTGATCCAATTTTATAATAGCAGTATGGTTTATATAAAAAGTGTGGTCCATTATTAATGTCAAAAGTGTGATACAATATAATAGCAATATGATTTATATCAAAAAGTGTGGACCATTATTAATTTCCAAAGTGTGATATAATATAATAGTAGGCAATTTTAAGGTTACATACCGCATACACTATAATGATATCATGCATATTTTGTTATTCTCCTTTTCTGAAGCAGCTCATTATATACTAACTGTTATTCTCTTTCAAGCATTATAACTAAAATATTTCTACAATGATATGAAGCAGCTCATTAACTATTTTTGGATAGTCAGCCAATATTATATTTAAACATATTAAATTATCTTCTATTCCATTTGAAATTCACATACAACACACTATATAATGGTTACTACTTGCTTAGATTAAAAATTCACATACAACACACTATATAATGGTTACTACTTACTTAGATTGAAATGCAGTGACATGTGGATGATCATAATCTAGATGCAATTTCGATCCATGCCATGCATTAGAGATGTACAACTTGCCGGTCACTGCGAATAAGATATTTTCATATGATAAGAGTAAAGTAAAGCAATACACAAAAAGAAGTTATAGTGTCATAAGCTTGGCAACGATTACTTGAACTTTTCTGGCACATAGCATGCGTGATCACGATAACAGTCGGGCCACGCGTGGTTTGCTCAGTTGTATAAGCCATAAACTGGTTGGCATATGCTTCCCATAATGTGAGATCAATTACCGAACCACTTAGAATTGCATCAGCTAATTAGTCAAGATCATATATAATTAAGACCATTAATAAATACATAACAAAATACTGATATTATACCGACATTTCATCTGATAAGATAAGGTTAACACAAGCCTTCTTTCCTCCTCCCGCAACTTGAGTCTTGACAATTTCATGGAGTACACCAATCACATCTGTATTAAAGTAAGGCCAAAGAATCGTATGAATATTTTTGTAAAACCATTTAATGTCAATTGTTATGTGAGAAAACAATAATTAAAATACCATATAAGTGGTTCACTTGAAAATCCCCATTACATATATCAACAATGGGTTTGAAATGAAAGTGATGTGGTTGGTATCTCCGGCATGTCCACCATAGTGACGGTAGTCCCACCATTGAAAAACAGTTTCATCGGATTGTCGCACACTTTAAACGCAAGATCATTGTTCAAAGGGTCACCGTTATAAACCATGAAAGTGTGACCTTCTTGAAGCCTTTGTTTCCATAAATCGAAATCCTTGGTGCGAGTGAAGACATGTATTTTGTCACACTATGAATGAAATGAGGGTTAGGACCAATTGTAAGTGTATTATTAGGTAGAAACTATGGACAAAACAAATGAATATAGCATATTTAAATATATCTAACTAAGTAGGTTTATGAAAACAGAACTCAAATGGGATTCATCTCATAAAAACATAAAAACAGAATAAAAATATAAAGAAACAATGGAAATAACAAATGAGAAAACCTTGTTGTCTTGAATCACACATTCAAAGTATAGTTGTCCGTTACGTGCCTTCACAACCCATAAATCAACGACACGAGCTGCGAGTTTCCATACGTTGTTACCGATCTTCAAATCGGAAATCATAATGGGTGCCATTGACATGGTGATCTGAAAATTCATTTTAACATGTCAGCAATGCAAGTTTTAACATGTCAGAAGCTTAATATGTACCAAAATTTGAAAAAAAAAAACAGCAAAGAGTAGTCATAACAAAAATTGTGGGTGAAACAAAAATGACATTTAGATAGAAACCCATTTTCGTTAAAATGGATATATAGAGGACATGTTTTAAAAGTAAAACAAAACAACTTTAAAATGGACATAACTATGATCATGCTTGAAGAACAAAAATGTGGGGCTACTAAAAATGAAACCTTTCTCAAAGTTAATAACACAGATGAAAGGAACTGTAAAAATGGTTCCTTGTTGGTTTCTTTCTTAGCTGAACGGAAAAATGAAATAAATGAAAAAACATAAATAAAACTTGAAACGAAAAACAACAACTCATACCTTGTTGGATGCTTCGTCTTGTGTGTGAGGATGTCTTACGAGGTAGGGAGATGAACAGGTATGTGATGTGAATATGGAGTCTCAGAAAAGAAGCAGAGTAAGAACGTAGAGAGAGAGGGAGAGAGAACTGAAATGAGGTAATGAAGTAGAATGGGAGGGAAAAGTTAGCTATCATATGAAAAGAAATAGTGTCCAATAGTTAGATTACACGTGTAACATTGAAATGTTTCCATGAGTCTTAGTTAGGTGAATATGTTATTTACTGATATAACCTTGTGTAAGCTATGAAGTGAATTTGTGTAAAGGACTTTTTGGGTAGTTTGGTGGCAATGAGTAGTAATAGGTAGGTAGTTGATTGATGGTAATTGTCCAAATTTACAATTCAATTCAATGCCCTAGATGGCTCCTCTCAATCCAAGAAGAAATGACATTAACACCAACTTCTTACTTGTTTACTTTAAATTTTGATCAAAATTCAAATACTAACATATTTTTCTTGATAGTTCTAATATTAGTTTTAATTTTCTCACCCATAATTAAAATATAGTAAAATTCACTGTGACTTCAATGTGCTCACTATAACACCTTATCCACAAATATTTTTAAAAGATTAATTATTATACATTAACAATGTAAATTTACACTCTTAATTCATCGTCATCATATTCATTTATATTATTTTATAATTAAAAACTTAATTTTTAATTAAATCTTATTTTTAATTAAACTAAAAATATGCAATAATAATAGATGTCACACATCTCCCTCAAATAACTATATTTTTTTGAAGAAATAGCAACGTAACGGAAATCAACTTCAATCATGCTTTATAATATCTCAATAAAATAAAATATTTGATTAATTAAATAATCCAATAACAACTCAAAAACATCTATTAATATGTTTCAATCCAATGTTGCAGACCAGAACATCGACAAAACTAAATAATACGGAAAATAACAAATAAGTGAAGAGACCTCGACGTCTTCCTTCAACTCAACAATACATATTCTAAGGGGTGTTCAAATCCAAACCAATCTAATAAAAATCGCAAATTGATTCGAAAAATTGCAAAAAAATCGATTTTTTTATGTATTTGGATATCATTTTGTAAAATCCAATCGGATTTTGGATTGATTTTAAAAACCGATCCAAACCAAACTAAATTGCATGTATATATATATTTTTTTACTTATTTATTTTTTATTAGTATATATTTGTGTTAATTTAGTATTAGATGATATTTATTTTTTAAAATATTATTTATTAGTTTGATATTATTTTTATTTTTTTCATCTTGTAATACTAACTTTTGATATAGTATATTATATATTATATCAAACTTACTATTTATTAGTAATTTTAGAATATTAATAAAAGCTCTAATTTGTAATTTGGATATCCAAAAAATCGATCCAAATTTAACCATATGAAATTGGATCGGATTAATAATCCAAAATCGAACCAAACCTGCAAATAAATTTACCTTTGGATCAGATTATATTTTTCTTCAAAATCGATCCAAACCAAACTGCGAACACCCCTATCTTATACCTGATTATATGTACTTCATGAGAGTACAAACCAACACAAAACAACAAACATGGTGAGAATTACTTTACAGATGATAGTGGTGCCTTAAACAACAAGGATAATGATATATAACATCAATTATCATTCTCACACAATAATTTACAACAACAACAACAATCACAATGCAAATGTATTAGTGCAATATACTCCTCCTCCAAGATGAATGTGGTACCAAGGTTTAGATGTTAGAGGTATGTTACAAAATTATCCACATCTCTGGCTCCTCTCTGAAACACAATGTTCTCTATGAAAAATGAGACTTTCATTGGTTCTCTTTGAAACGTGACCTCTTCGGACCGAAGTCCTATCTATCTTCGATATACATGAATGCATAAGACTCAACAATAATTCTAAAAAGCTCACATACTCAACAATCAACTCAAAATTAAATAAATACATTCACATCTCTTACTCAGAAAGGTTATCTATGAATACACAAATTTTAAGATTCTCTTTGAACCACAATTTTAAGGTTCTCTCTAAACCACAATTTTGTCAATGTAAGGCTAACTCCATAGTTCATCTCTGAATTACTCAGCTCAAAATATGTTATACAATTATCTCTCAATCATATAAATATTTAATATTCTCACATACTCATCAACAGTGCAACAATTATTATTATTCATGTAAGGCTGCCAATAGGGCAAAGCAACAAATACTCTAGGAAAACTCTAGCCTTTTCATAAAAAACTCTGAACCTATCAAATTACTCAAATCTTAACTCAACTCAATAATATTATTATAAATTACTCAAACACTTAAAAAAAACTATGACAAATATGATGTAACAAATCTGACTCTTAAACTCATAAAAAAGGCAGCAAAAAGTCACTGAACTTGAAATTGCCCAAGAACACACCGACTGGACAGCAAATCGAAATGATGGTAAGATATTTTTACTACTGTTAGATCTTATGAACAAGACAACATTATTCTTCCTATACAGACTCTAAAACAATACCAAGAACAATCCACTTGGATTTTCATTAAGTACACTAAGAGAACAATTCTCTCTTAATGACTATCTCGTTTCCAATAATCTTGGACAACAAGGATAAAAATCACACAATCTTATATCCAACAATCCTGAAAAAAAAATAAGATGTGATACAACAAGATTTTTTGAACAAGTAATTATGTAGTATATAAATCCTATGAAGGACTTCTTCTTTTTCAAATATGAAATTTCAATATCATAAACTGTGGAATATTGGAACAAACCCCAGTATGAAAAACATGTTATCGAAGTTCGCTCACATGTTGTTGTTTAATTGGGCCTTGTGTTATAAATCCAATTGTTTAAGTTAGCTTGTACCCTAAGTTAGCTTGTAATGGATAATTGTTAAAAAGCCCATTATGTTAGTGTGTTAGTTTTATTATAAATAGCATATTAATCTCTCATCTTTTGTATAAGAGAAAATAGGAAGATAAAACCCTAATTCAAAAGTGAGAGAGGTTATTTGTTATTATTGTATACTTGTAATCTAGTTTTAAGAGAAAGAAAAGAATAACAGTTTATAACCAATCCTTGTTGTTACCCTTGGTACCCTAAACCCTAACCTTTGTGGGTTTCTTGACTGATCAAGGAACCAATTATACTTTATTTATAAGGTATTCGATTCACAACAAATTGGTGCAATGAGCGTCGAGAAGATGCCTTCAGCAAAGTATGAGATTGAAAAGTTCATTAAAATGAACGATTTCGGTCTATGGCACTTGAAGAGGAAAGCCCTACTTGTTCAGCAGGGTTGCTTGGAAGCATTGAAGGGAGAGACGACCATAAATGATGCGTTAACGACAGTTGAAAAGACGACCATAATTAAGAAAGCACATAGTGCAATATTGTTGAGCCTTGGTGATAAGGTTCTTCGACAGTATTCAAAGGAGATGACATCGTCAGGCTTATGGTTGAAACTTGAAGGTTTGTACATGACCAAATCGTTGATGAATCGAATCTACCTGAAGCAAGCCTTGTATTCATTCAAGATGAGTGAAGACAAAGTATTGGCTGAGCAGTTGGATATCTTCAACAAGTTGATTCTTGATCTTGAAAATATTTATGTGAAGATCAATGATGAAGATCAAGCGTTGTTGTTGTGATGCGCTTTGCCCAGAACACATGCTCACTTCAAAGAAACCCTATTGTATGGAAGAGAGTCTCTGACCTTTGAAGATGTTCAATCTTGCTTGTACTCTAAGGACTTGAACAAACGGAAGGAGCATAAACCTTCGACGGTTGGTGAAGGTTTGGTCGTTAAGGTAAAGTCTTGCAAAAGGATGGTAAGTTCGACAAGAAGAAGAGTAAAAGTCAACATAAGTTTCATAATGGTAAAACATATGGTGTTATATGCTATCATTGTAAAAAGGATGGTCCCATTCAAAAGATATGCCCTGAACACCTGAAAGATCGTGGAGATAAGGATAATGGCAATGTTTACATTGTTCAAGATGATTTCGACTCATCTAATGTTATTGTGGTTTCAAGAAAAAAGTGGATTATGGATTCATGTTGCACTTGGCACATGACTCCAAACAAATATTTGTTCGAGGAATTATGTGATCAAGATGGTGGATTAGTGATGCTGGGAAATAACAAAGCATACAAAATTATAGGTATTGGATCTGTGAGATTCAAGCTCTAGGATGAGTCAATAAAGTTATTGACTGAAGTTAGGTATGTACCTGACTTGAAGAGAAATATGTTT
Organism: Lathyrus aphaca; assembly: GCA_963966055.1. Taxonomy (NCBI): domain Eukaryota; kingdom Viridiplantae; phylum Streptophyta; class Magnoliopsida; order Fabales; family Fabaceae; genus Lathyrus; species Lathyrus aphaca. Next base: position 48,128,826 of record OZ014524.1, on the reverse strand, counting down.
TCTCTTGGTGATTATTCCATAAAGTTATGGGTATTCATTCAGAAGACGAAGGATAAAACTTTTGAGAATTTCAAGAGTTTGAAGGTTTTGGTTGAAACTCAAACTAGCAGAAAGGTCAAGAGGTTGAGAACTGATAATGGCCTTGAATTCTGCAACGAAGCTTTCGACAGTTACTGTATCGAGTCTGGGATTGCAAGGCATAAGACTATAGTAGGTACTTCTCAGTAAAATGGTCTAGTTGAGAGATTCAATAGAACAATCCTCGAAAGGGTTAGATGCAAGTTTGTTAGTGATGGATTGAAGAAGGTGTTTTGGGCTGAGGCTGTTTTGACAACAACATATCTGATAAACAAATGTCCTTCGACTTTGTTAGATATGAAGACACCTGAAGATGTTTGGTCGGGACATCCACAAGATCTCGACAAACTGAGAGTATTTGGTTGTGTATCCTATGCTTACATTAGGCAAGAAAGGATCAAACGTAGAGCTCTGAAATGCATGTTCATGGGATACCCTAAAGGAGTCAAAGCTTATAGGCTATGGTGCCTAGAGCCAGGTCACAAGAGGTGAATCACCAGTCTAGATGTAGTTTTCAATGAAGTTGAGATGGATTTCAAGAAAACTAATGATATTGTCGAAGAGCTGGAACATGGAGAAATTCCTTTTGAGGGGAGCATAGTGATGTTGAATTGCATGACCCATATTAAGTCGGAGAAAAAGCAAAAACTATTGTCGAAGATGAGGAGACTGATAATGACTACCGACTGATAAGAGACAAGTTGAGAAGAGTCATCAAGCCACCTCAGAGACTTCGGTATGAAAATCTTATATTTTATGCCTTAATCTCTACAAGTGAGGTTCTAGATGAAGAACCTAAAGACTATAAGGAAGTTATGAGGAGTCGAAATAAGACTGAATGGCTGAAGGCCATGGATGATGAGTGAAATCTCTTCATGATAACAATACTTGGAAACTGATTGAAAAACCTGATGGAGCCAGGTTAGTCAGCTGTAAATGGATTTTCAAAGTTAAGTAGGAATAAAAGGTGTGGCGTCGAAGAGATATAAGGCAAGGTTGGTTGCACGAGGTTTCACTCGGAAATAAGGTGTCGACTTTAGTAATGTGTTCTCTCCTGTTGAGAAATACAAATCCATTCGAATGTTGCTTGCCATGGTGACACAGTTCGACCTTGAACTGGAATAGATGGATGTGAAGACTGCGTTCTTGTTTGCTGATCTTGATGAAATAATCCTGATGAGGCAACCTGATGGGTATGTAGAGGAGGGGAAAGAAGAATATGTGTGCAAACTGAAGAGATCCTTATATGGGATGAAAATTTCTCCTCGACAGTGTAGGAGATTCGACAAGTTCATGGCATGCATAAGTTTTATCAGAAGTCAGTTCGACCATTGTGTTTACTTCAGATTTCGACTTGGTAATTCATTTGTTATTTTGTTGCTTTAAGTGGGTGATATTCTAATAGCAAGAAATAATATTGAAGATGTAATGAGGGTAAAGGCTGAACTCAATAAGGAGTTTGATATGAAGTATTTGGGAGTTACGTCCAGGATTCTTGGGATTAACATCCTGAGAGATAAAAAGCATTCGAGATTATGCTTATCTCAAGAGACATACCTGAAGAAGATTCTTAGTAATTTTGGTATGTCTAATTCAAATCTTGTTGTGACTTTGACAAACCCTCAATTCAAGATGAGTATAGATCATTGTCCCAGTACTGATGTCAAAAGAACTTATATGGATAGCATTATATATGCTAATATAGTAGGCTCTTTGATGTTTGTTATGGTTTGTATTAGACCCGATATAGCATATGCAATAATTCTTGTAAGCAGGTAGATAGAGAATCCTGGAAAGGCTCCCTGACAAGCATTGAAGTGGATTATAAGGTACATAAATGGATCTCTGAGCAGAGTCCTAATATATGGTGGAGCCTTGGGTAAAGATAGTAAAGCAACAATCGAAGGATATGTCGACTCTGATTATGCAGGTTGTATGGATTCCATAAAATCTATTTATGAATATGTTTTCACTATGTTTGGAACAAGAATTAGTTGGAAAGCAACACTTCAGAAGGTTGTTGCCTTATCAACCACTGAAGCGGAATATATCGTTGTCACACCCTAAATTTTGACCGACTTTTTAAAAGTTTTTTTCTTTCATCTGACGCGTTTGATTGCAATATCAATGTCAGTCTCTTTTTTCAGTTTTTATTTAACATCTCATTGATCATTAATCATGCATTATTGAATCGATTTCTATCATTCCATGTCATTTCCATTTTATTCTTGATTTTTAAATTTACTTAGAATTTTTGCTTAATCATTATCATAATTTATTTAGAATTAACTTTAGTTAATATTTAATTAGTTTAATTTAAATCTAGTTTATATATAATTTTAGTTTAATTCTTATTTAGTTAAATTTTATTTAATTTTTATTTTAGGTTAATTTTAATTTTAGATAAAATTAGTTTAGTTCTACTTTAGGTTATTTTTAATTAGTTATCATTAATTAGGTTATTTTAATTAGACCTTTTTAGTTTTAATCAATCATTGGTATTTAACTTTTTATTAGTTTATATGTAGGATTTGTTTTAGTTTAATTATAATTTAGTATATATTAAATTATTTAGAACTAGTTTTTTAATTCAATTTTAATTTTAATTAAGTTAATTTAGTCTAAAATAATAGAAAAAAATAGGGAGTTGTTTTATTTTCCATTTGTTTCAGTCAACCACACGAGCCTTGGTCCTCACCCTGCCTAACTTAAGTCTTTAGCAACACCACAAAAACCAAACAAGCTTTTTTCCTGCACAATAGTACAATAACATCAGTTATACAAAATTGCAAGATGAAAGAGACCTTACACAAGAACAAAGACAAAAAAAAATATACACTTTGAAGGAAACTTATCTCTTGAATCAATTTTCTTTCTTTATAAGAGAAGAGTATTTCACCAATTTGAAAAAAAATAGTTTCTGAAATACAAAAAGGGATGCAACAGAACAAACAAAATCGTTGGGACCACACATTTGCTTACAGACATGAAATTTCATATTTTTAGATGAACATCTTTAGGCATCAGAAGAAGCAATCAGAGGAGTGATAAAATTAGAAATCATGTAACCCTCCAAAACACACAAACCCTAATATCTCACATTATTTAAAGGAGGCCGAAAATCACAAAAAAGGGGGAGCCCTATCAACAAGAACCCTAGCCGTATAAACCATAAAAAAAAGCAACAACCATCACAAGAAAACATAAAATGCAAAAATTCAGCATCTATTTATCCATGAGAGAACAAAAAAAATCAATAACAAAAAACCATAACTAGAAGAACACAAACCAATTTCAGAAATAAAAAATCAACTATCCTCGTAGATCCTCAAAAAAACAGAAACCTTCAATCTAACTACCTCACCATCACTCACACACAACAAGCAGTGAAAGGAAAAGAATCTGGAGCAGAAGAATCGAATATCGAGAAGGAGAAATCACATACCATGAAAGAAGCTCCCACAAGACCTATTCAACTGTTGGTAACTACCCTCACATTTATTCCATGGTTGCACTGTAGTTGCGTTTCTATGATGTGAATGTGTTGATTTGTTGATATCGTTTCAAACAGTCTGTGATGCGCGATGAAGGCTCGTCATCCTTTTTTCTCTTGAAGAAGGAGAGCTGAGTGCGAGACCATGGTTGAAGGCAGAGAGAATTAGAATCGCCGCCATTTTCTTTATAGATAGAGATTTAGGAATTGGAAATTAGGGTTTATTTGTTTTGTGGCTAATATGTGATTATGTTATTGTGGTTAGATTGCCCGTATGTTGTTGCTGATGATAGGCATGATTTTGGGTTGAGTTCACCGTGATCTGTTTCTTGCTATATTTAAGTAGGTGATTTTTCTTTTTTTATTTTTTTCTCTGATAAACGTGATTGAAGAGGAAACAAGAATATGTTGAGAAAAAGAATGTTATTAAGTCTATTTCTTTCAATTTGTTTTAATAGAGATATAGGTGTGTTCTTCCCAATGTTTGCTTTTTTTCCACTGATCGAGACACATCAGCGCATGCAACATTACGTTCTCAACTTGAGAATCCCACATTATCTCTTCCTTTGACCGATCAAACGTGTAAACGGCTAGGTAATTCTACTCTGAGCATTGCTTTTGATGGGTCTGGTCCCTCATGAATCGGACCAGCTAGCCGTGTGGTTTTTGGGCTTGTGATTCAACTGTGGTTGGTCCATTAATGTTTGGTTGGTTTCTATTTTTTTTTCCGTATAGTTTCACTTTAATTTTTTCTCTTCATTCTTATTAACTCTTTTTATTTATTTTAAAACAAATACTAAAAAAAATTGTTTAATAATTATTTCAAATAATATTTAATTTAATTTATTTATTTATTAATTTTATTAAGTAATCCTATTTAATTTAGTTAGTCAATCAATTATCTTTTGATAGATTTTATTTGTATGGTGTATGCTTATTTCCTTGCCCTTTACTTAGTCGTATGATGATGATGTATGACTCGTATGAACTTGAGTGTTATTTTCACATTATGACCATAAATTGTTAAGTTGAAAAAAATAATAAGCGCGATCACTAAGAATAGTCGTTTCAAAATATAATTAAATCTCTTGGTCTAACGCCAAATAAATATTTCTACACACTTCATCCATGCACACACGTAAGTCGGTCATTTTTATGATCGCCATCTGCACAACTTCATATGTCACAATACAAAGCAAATGTGATTTTATCAAGTCTCTTATAACAAAATAACGAAAGAACTGAATTCTGGAATCTCACATTCCATGGGTTCTTGAATGAATCACTCTTGAGGCTCGCCCCATGAGACGTGTTTCATTCTCTCTTTCGTCTCTAAAACACACTTAACCATCCTTTAAATGGTAAGACTATCCCTATTATTAAGGAATAGGTAGTCATTACCTTGGATGTTATAAGGGACAACTGTGATTAGGCAACTGTAAGGTGTATTTAGCAATTCGAAGGACTTATCATCTTTATTCGAAAGGGACAAGATCATTTACGAAGGCAACCATGAAGGGACTTGATCTTATAATTCTTTTAAGGGACTAGATGATATAAATAAATGAAAGGACTTTGCTTTATACACCTTACTTGACCTTTTTCTTTAGGCAACATGAGAGGTATCCTTTAGAATGTGAGATGGCGATCCAGGATCGACTTACGTGTGTGCGTGTACAAATTCAAGTATTTATCTTACAAATTAGTGATCTAAATTTAATTTTAAATACAAACATGTTTACACTCCCTATTTTACTAACCATGACAATTTAAAATAAATAATAAGAAATTCTACAACTATTACATAATGTGTACAATTACATTATAAGATTAATAAAATAATTTAAATAAGCAAGCATATAATAAATAAATAAATAAATAGGTTAGTAATAATAAACAAAATAAATAAAGAAAAAGAGATTAGCATAATAAGATGATAATAAATTAAAAGTTCAAATTCTAATAATTTAATTATATATACATATTAAAAATATTTGTTAATTATAAGCATATAAAAATAAGAAATAAAAATCATAAAATAAAATTAGGGTTTTTAATTGTTTAGGAAAATAAATTAGGGTTTATAAAAAATTAGGTTTTATGTATATAAAAATATTAGGGTTAATTATTTAATCTAAACCTAATTAAATTATTTATCTAAAAAAAACTACATACAATAATAATATAAACAAATTATAAAATAAATATATACAATTAAAATTTACAAACAAATAAATTAAAATTTATAACATAATTAGGATTTTAAGTGAGAATATTTTAATTAGATACCTAATATGAATTTAATTATTTAAACAAATATATACACATTTTAATTCAAATAAATAACAAATTATATTTTTTTAGAAAATTTTTAGAATGAACATTTATATTAATTTAAATTTATGAAAATAAGATTTAATTAGGAAAACATTTGTAAATAGGATTTTAGACATTTTAATTTGATTAAAGAATACTAATAATAAATTAAATAAATAATTAAACCTAAAAAACAAGAAAAATAAAAAAAAATAAAAAACAGGACCTGTGATTTGAACCCAGGTCCTTTACCTGGAAACATAAGAGATTCACCATTGGGTCAGCCTGCGCAGCTGGTCAATATCCTCAGTCCATTCTGCTTTGTTGCTATTCTGGAAAAACAAAATAAATTTGAGCAAAAAATGCCCTGAGGTTGGTTTCGAACCAAGCCCCTTTGCAAGCCAAGCAATAAGTCTTACCACCAGGCCAGCCTGCACGCTGTGACATATAAACAGAACACATATATTATAAAACAAATTGAATTTTGAATTCCAGGAATTCGCGCCAATGGACTCGTCTTCTTCCTCCAGACCTATGAGTTTTGCTGCGAATTTTGTTACAAACTTTCCTGCGAATTCTTATTTGCAGCAAAACCTATGAATCTCAATCATCATCAAAACAATAAAATTTCTTCAAATTAAATATACCAATATGATCCAGAGGTTAATTAGAATTGATCTATGGTTATTGAATTCATTTATATTGGTCCAATCAAGAAACCCTAAACGGCCATACAAACCCTAACAATGGCACTTTCATGATTCGGCCATGGTTCTTCACGAAAACAATCCAGAAATCATCTTGAAACCTCTTGAAATATGGAAACCGAAAATTGAATTTTTATGGTTTTGGTGAAGTTTGAAAGTGGTGCAAGAGGCTACAAAAATTCGTGCTTGAGGTTGTGATGAGTTCATGTATATGTAGTGGATGAAATTAGGTCAAAAAATGTTATGATTTTTTGGACTTTTTGGATGTTTGAATATTGAAAAAGATATGTCATGAAATTTGATTTTTATTTGATCTAACATTGCTATTTTGGGACAATCCTCATAACTTGTGTATCAATCTGATCCAAATAATCTTGATGACTTTCTAGAAGCAAAATCCTTTTCCAAATATATGATTTTATATTTAATTTCAATTTAAATTGTATTTTAATGAATAAAATTCAAATAAATATGAAATAAAAAATAAAAAATAATAAAATAGGTGGGTTGGGTCGTGCTTGGTGTTTTTGTAAAGATGGGATGGCAATTTGGTGGGCTCATTTAGCAAAAATTTGATTTAAGGCCTTATTTGCTTCATAAACTTCCCTAAACTTTCCCAACTTTGCAAGGGCACAAATCCTTCAATTTTAATGCTATGAGGGTGTTCTTGGACATTTTGGAAATCTTAAAGAGTCCTCTAACCAACCTCATTGGTATCATGTCCATATCTTTTACCATTCTCAAGTTATACTCTTTTGAAGTTGTTGACGTTTTGTTGACTTTTAAAAGGACCTATAATGTCCTAGCTCATACCTTCCAAATGAAGCATTTTTGGGCTTGGCTTGTGAGACACAAAGTTGTAGAGAATTCAATTTCCTTCAAAATGAGATTTGGATGGAAAATTCTTGATGAAGCATGTGAAAGTTATGGCTGGTCAAAGTTCAGTTGACTTTTCCTATGAAAACCCTAATTTAGAAACTCCTGATTCTTGATGATCTGAAATCTCCTTGATGAACCATGATCAACCCTTGATCAAATGATGAATTTTACTTCATATACTTGAAGTTGGCAAAAAATCATGAAGTTTGACTTTGGTTTGACCACAGTTGACCTCAGTTTGACTTTTTAACTGCTTTGACTGATTTTCACCTACCTGATCATCTGACTGAGCAAACCTTTGGGAAAAGTCTTGAAACTTGTCATGGGGATTCTTGCACACATATAAGATGTTATGAAGATCACTTGAAGTCTTGGAAGTTCATTTAGCCTGATTAAAGTCAAAACCCTAGTTTAGGATGCATTGCTTAGGAGGATGCATTGTCTGAGGGAATTGTCAAACTTTTTGACTAATTGTGAACTTTGTGAACCTTGTGAACCTCATGAGATGTCTTGTGAACCTTGTGAACCTTGTGAGCCTCTTATTACACAATGTCTTGTCTTGTGGAGGGCAAATTTTGGGGTGCAACAGCTGCCCCTGTTCAATTTTCTAAAACCTGAGGGGTTAGATTGGTATATGTGCCATTTGTGACCTGGAAGGTTGAAGGGGATTGAACACAAAAGCCCAAAAATTTACACTCATTAGTTCATAGAATAATACTGATGATTAGTTGTATGTGCTTGAGTGGGCTTAAAGATGCCACTTGAAAGACTTGGAGATAGGCTTAGAGATGCCATCAGGATGAACTGGAGATGGGCTTAAAGATGCCATCTGAAATATTTGGATGTGATGATGTTCTGTATGTTGATATTGGATATCAGTACTAGGTCTTAGTATAAGCCGTCTCTGAATCATTTATGCAACATGATTTGAATTGTTGAATGGACCAGTAGAAATGAATCTTGTGATAATTATCTTTTCTGGAAGTATCTTGGATTACAGACTGTTGGCCTATTCTCCAAGGTCAAAAGAACGTCAAGATTAGTTCTTCTGAAAAATATCTTGAATCAGGGAATGGATCTTTTTACAGACCGTTTGCTTGCTATTCAAGGGACCAAAAGAACGTCAGGATTTGTTCTTAAGGGTCAAAAGAACGTCAGGATTTGTTCTTCTGAATAATGTCTTGAACCAGGGAATGGATCTTTTTACAGACCGTTTGCCTGCTATCCAAAGGGCCAAAAGAACGTCAGGATTTGTTCTTAAGGGTCAAAAGAACGTCAGGATTTGTTCTTCTGAATAATGTCTTGAACCAGGGAATGGATTTTTTACAGACCGTTTGCCTACTATTCAAGGGGCAAAAGAACGTCAGGATTTGTTCTTAAGGGTCAAAAGAATGTCAGGATTTGTTCTTCTGAATAATGTCTTGAACCAGGGAATGGATCTTTTTACAGACCGTTTGCCTGCTATTCAAGGGACCAAAAGAACGTCAGGATTTGTTCTTAAGGGTCAAAAGAACGTCAGGATTTGTTCTTCTGAATAATGTCTTGAACCAGGGAATGGATCTTTTTACAGACCGTTTGCCTGCTATTCAAAGACAACTTGAGCAAATGTATGGATCATTTCTGACCCGTTGTAAGTTGTTGATATTGTTTTACCTGTATATAACTATCCTGCAAAGAGAATGTTAGTTTATGCATTATGTATGCATGCATAGTATGATGCACTTAGGTAATGTATTATGTACTTATGGATATGTATGTTATGGCATGATGTAGATGATGTATGTATGAATCGCGCAGCCTGAAGCGTCTGGATATCTTCGTATAATAACTGTTGGCCAGGGAAAATAAATCCCGATTCGTTGTTGAAGAATATTAGGAATTCGTTCACGTCTCGTTTGATAATATAGTGAAGAATATGAGGAACTCGTTCCCGTCTTGTTTGATAACATAGTATTCATAACCTCCCGTCTCCGTTCGATGGTATGGTATCCATAACCTCCCGTCTTCGTTTGATGGTACTTCCGTTGAAGGAATAACTTCCTAAGTATCCCGACTAAGGATAAAAGAGATGGACATAAATTCCAGGGGAGATGTGACTCGAAGTATCTATGAATATGGATTTGCCCTACTGGGGAATTTGTAGTTGTCTTGTGGGGATGAACCGGCGAAGCTTCGTTGAATTCCTTCCCTTGTTCGTCCTTAGTAAATACTATTACTGCATTTTCATGCATTTCTGGTAAACATCAATCATATTAAGCATTTTATGCATTTCTGGTAAACATCAATATATTCAAAAGCATACATACATTCAAACACTACCAATGGACGTTTCACTTATGTAAATAGGGTAAAAGTAAATCTGGATTCAAAGATGGAATTTTATTTATATCACAAAGTGACTTATACATAGGCGAATTTGTACAAGGAGACAAAAATCCTAGTAAGAGGAATTTGTCATAAAATTTTTACAAAACAAAGAAAATCAGCTATGTGGGAAATAATCCTATTGAGTTTCAATTCTACTATTGCCATTATCTTCAAGTATCTCGTCTTCTGCTGTCGAGACGGAAATGATTGGATTGATCTTTATCTGTTCGAGCTCGAATTAGGTAGCACAACTGGTTGGAGTTACATGAGTGATCCAAACGAGACATAGTCATATGCTTTAATCCCTAACTTTTGCCTGGATTGCCCTTTCAGGTTTTCAATCCACCGGGATACCCTTTTTTGCCCAAGCCGCCTTTTCAGGTTTTCGACTTGCCGGGTGTACATTTTTTTTCATATATATATCCCTAATTTTTGCCCGAACCCTTTTGGTTCGCCGGGATGCCCTTATTTTTGCCTAGGCCAGTCAACCTAGCGGGTCTCTTTTTATGCGTAGTATTTTTTAACTATGTCTGCGTTTACAGGCTGCGGGAAGTCTTCACCATCCATTGTAGTAAGCATCATGGCACCTCCTGAGAATACTGTTTTGACCACAAATGGTCCTTCATATGTAGGAGTCCACTTGCCCCTAAGATCACCCTGTGGTAATATGATACACTTGATTACCAAATCACCAGCCTGATATACCTTTGGTTTAACCTTCTTATTAAAAGCTTTGATCATCCGTTTCTGGTACATCTGACCATGACAAACAGCTGCTAACCTCTTCTCATCAATCAAATTTATCTGGTCAAATCGAGTCTGAATCCACTCATCTTCATCCAAGCCTGCATCCTTCATGATTCTTAAGGAAGGGATCTGAACTTCAATGGGCAAAACTGCTTCCATACCATAGACTAGAGAGAATGGGGTTGCCCCTGTTGAAGTACGTATTGTAGTACGATAACCATAAAGAGCAAATGATAACATCTCGTGCCAATCTTTATAAGTGACAATCATCTTCTGTATAATCTTCTTAATGTTCTTATTAGCAGCTTCAACTGCCCCATTCATCTTCGGACGATACGGAGAAGAGTTGTGATGCTTAATCTTGAATTGCGTGCAGAGATCAGTGATCATAGTGTTGTTCAGATTAGAGCCATTGTCCGTAATAATCCTTTCAGGGATGCCATACCTACATATGAGATTATTCTTAATGAATCGAGCCACCACATTCTTAGTAACAGATGCAAATGAAGCTGCCTCCACCCACTTAGTAAAGTAATCAATAGCAACCAGGATGAAACGATGCCCATTAGAAGCAGTAGGCTTGATCTCACCAATCATATCAATGCCCCACATGGCAAAAGGCCAAGGAGCAGTTAACACATTTAATGGTGATGGAGGTATATGTACTTTATCCGCATAAATTTGACACTTGTGACACGTTCTGGAATGTTGATAGCAGTCAGCTTCCATGGTAGACCAATAGTAACCTGCTCTCAATATCTTCTTTGCCATAGTATGACCACTAGAATGAGTGCAAAAGATCCCATCATGCATATCTTCCATAATCTCTGTTGCTTCCTTCTTATCCACACAACGAAGCAAGGTTGAATCATGATTGCGCTTGTACAAAATTCCATTACTCAAAAAGCATTTAGCAGAAAACCTCCTCAAAAACTTCTTATCTTTGACAGATGCCCCTTCAGGGAACTCCTGAGCTTCAAGATATCTTTTCACTTCATAAAACCAAGGCTTCTCCTCCGTTTCTTCAGTATTAATCTCATTGCAGTATGCAGGCTTCTCAAATCTGTCAATAGTAATTTTGGGAGCTTCATCATCCCAGCTGATCTCAAACATGGATGCCATGGTGGCTAAGGCATCTGCCAACTGATTTTCTCTTCGTGGAATATGTCCAAAGGTAATATCTTTGAAATGTGGGATCAAAGACAACACATACTCTCTGTAAGGAATGAGATTATCATGCTTGGTATCCCAATCTCCTTTGATCTGACTTACTACCAGGGCTGAATCTCCATATACGTCCAGGAACTGAATCTTCATATCAATGGCAGCTTTGATACCCAGGACACATGCTTCATACTCAGCCATGTTATTAGTACAATAGAAACAAAGTCTGGCAGTTGTAAACACCCCAAATTTTCCCTCACCCATTCACACCATGGCTTGTGATCATTTCATATGCATAAACTCAATCATAGCATCTCATATTACATTTTTGATTCACTGCATTGGTTCAAAGTCATCTGCACCTAGGGTTTGTGATCTGAGCAATCCAAGAGCTTCTTGAGCCACTCCAAAGGTCATCAATCACTTCAAAGGGGTCCATGTATGTTCAAGCATCATATTACATCCTCTCAAAGTCAAGAATGTCAAAAAATCACAAGAACTGAGAATGGTATGGAAGCAGAGCCAGGCTTGACTGCACAGATGACCCAAAATTAGGGTTTTGGTTTCAAAGGCCACAACTCCAAATTTTTTGGTCATTCTTGTTTCTATTGGTCTATATATGGTATAGGGAGTATGCATATCAATTTTCATGAAGAAATTCCATGGGGAAGTCATCTGATCAAGAGTTGACTTTCTGGGCAAGTCAGTGTAAAATCAGGGCATTTGAGGCCCCCAATGACCCAACCAAAGGGTGTTCTTCATCATTTTGATTGTGTATGATCTTTATTTGATCATAGAAGATGTTGGAAGTTCACAAAATTGAAGAATTTCAAGTCTTTTGCAAAGTTGACTTTTTGGGAAAGTTTGACTTTTATGAAATTGCCATTTTAGGAACCTTTTTCAACCTTTACTTTTTGATTCAAAAATGCTTCAAATGGAAAAACTTTGGTCATGAAAGTTGTAGAATGGATCATTCCCTTTTCAAAAAGTACAAGAACATGACCTAATTCATTTTGGATCAAAAGTTATGGCTTGTCAAAGTTGGCAAAAATCACAAAATTTGAAGAGGAAAAGTTGCAAATTCACTTGTCAAGGCAAATTGAGCTATCAAACAAACTTCTAATCTTCACACAAACATGTACCAAGACCTAAAAGTCAGATTGCACCAAAGGATCACTCATTTCTATGGCTTATGGAGCAAGATTTCTCAAAGGAAGCAAAAGTGAGGCAAGTTGCAAAAACTCACTCAAGTGTGAATCCACTTGCTGGCTGACATCAGAACCAATCCTATGGCTCTCCACACATCTTGCTGCGCAGGACACCCCATCTGTCCTTGGCTAGCAAGTAGCCCATGCCTCTCTTACACAAACTTGACATTTTGGCAACTTGAGCCATACCAATCACTAAAGCACACATCAACTCATCTGACCTATCACAATTGTTTATGCAAACAAAAAGCAAGCCAAAGCACATACAACACAGGCCTGAAACACTCTCCAACACAGCTCTCTCATTTTCACACCATTTTTGCAAAAGCATTCGAAACTGATTGTACAAGCTACAAACATACAAACCAACTTCACAAACATACTCAGCACACTTTCCTGGTTACAAAGCACCCATCACCATTGCCTAAAACTCCCAGAATCACAAACACGATTTCCACCCCACCTTGAACAGAACTTCTGCCATCTCTCAAACCATCCATTATAAACTTCAAACAAGCATTGAAAGCTTCTCAGGGGGGTCCAGTGGAGTTGATTGCAAGCAAGAAACCAGCCAGAAAGTACCAGAAACCAAAGCTTCAGTTCAGGTAGCCATCTCAAACTTTTTTTCCAGAAACTCCATTTTAAGTTCTTAAATGCTTCTATGCACTCCCCTAATCATGGGGATATGATTATTTTTGAAAATGGTTGAGAAACCAGGATGTATGGATGCTCTGAAACTTTTTTACCCTAGAACTGTTTTGCTTCGATTTGGATGATTGATGAATGAAAAATGGTTTTTGTTTGGGGGTTTTGGTTTAGTTTCGAATGGGGATGATTTCTGGGTGATTAGTTTTCATTTTCATGGTGTTTTAAGGATTTTAGCAACTTTCAGGTGAGGGGCTTGCCGGAGAAGACTACCGGAAGTCTTCTCCGGCCACCTGAAAGTAATTAGGGCTAATCCCTGTAATTAATTGCAGTTTGAATTTGGTGTGTAGGATAGGCTGACTTAGTCAACTCCCGCGCGTGCTCAATGGTCCAGATCCATTCACTTAACCCTAATCCACGTCATTATCCATTTAATTAGGTTTTATAAATTAATCTGGCCAGTTTGAATTCCAGCCTTTGGATGTGGCGCCAGTCAACTCCCGCGCGTATCATTTGAATCTCAGCCTTTGATTCTAATTACTTTCCATTTAATTCATTTTATTTTTCATTTATTTGCATTTGTTTTCTACATTTTATTTAAAATAGTAAAACACTTTCAAAAATTCTGAAAATTTTTATACAAACTTTTATTAATTTTCAGAAACCAAAAACATTTTTATTTTTATTTTTTGCATTAAAAAATATTTTTAAATCATTTAAAAGTTTATTTTTAATTGATTAATGGGAATTAATTAATTAAAAATACTTTTAGGTATTTAAAAATCACCAAAAAATTCATGAAACCTTTAAAACCATTTAGAAACATTGTCCAACCCTCAAACCAAATTTCTTTTTTGATCTTGATGTATTTTGACAATTTTTCATGGAATTAAAATCATTTCAAGGCAATATTTTGATTCAATCTTCCAAAATTCATTTCTGCCTAACCATTGAGAGTTGGACTTTGATTCTTTTTGCATTGTGTCTTGCATATCATGTAGTTTGTAGGATTAAATTGGCATGATTTGATCTTGCATTTTCAATTTGTTTGACATTTTTCTTGACAAGGTACCCTAAAACCCTAGAAATCTTAGGAAATTCATAACCCTCATTAGGTTAAGAGTTAGAACCCCTCCTTTGGGCAGTGAGTTTGTATAGGTTTAGGGTTCCCTTGGATGCCTTTTCAATTTTTTATCTTGATGTTTGCTTCTGGTTTGTTTTTTTTGTTTGATGCATTGATCATAAACCCTAATTTGGGCTTCCATATGCATCCATCTTGTATTTGCTTGCATACCATGACTTTCCATGACATTTTATGCATCCATTTGATTCATTAGACATCTTAAGACATATTAGAATCATGTTTGATCATTGCTTCTTGCATTTGCCATGTTGTATGTCATTTGCATTTCATAACTTTTCATGTATGATCATGGTTCTAAGCATTCTTCCCTTGCATCCATATGTTCATATGATCATCCTCATGCCTTGATTCATGTTTGCATCATCTCATAGCATCATTAACATCATGTATGTGCTTCTGGTTTTGATTTGCATCATGTCATTTCACCTCATCTTGCATTGCATTGCATTTCTTTCACTAACTTTTCAGGTGGTAAGTCACTTTGAGAAGTGAATTTTCCTTCACTTCTCACAATTTCTTTTCATCCCTCTTATGCATCATTGCTGCATTTTGTCTTGTGTTTGAGATTGAGCTTGCTCTTTCTTCTTCTTCTTACCTTCTTTCCTCAAGTGACTTGACTTCTTGAATGAAGCAAGTTACTTTGCTTCTCTTTGCTCCTTTCATCTGCTTCCTGGTGGTTCCTCTGAAGATTTCTCTTGTAAACTTCACAAACCTTAGGAACAACCAAGCATGACAATAATTAGGGTTTTGATTAGTCCCCCCATTTAGCTTTTACCTTTGTGTCTCATTGAGTCTTCTCTTCTCACCTCATAATCAGGGACTAAACCCTAAAGGCTTTAAGGCTTTGTGATTAAGCTTATGCCTGCATCCTTCTATTAGGATGGAGTGTATAACTTTAATCCTAAGTGTTAAACCCTTAATGTGTTTAAATCCCTTAATCAATTCACTTAATAATCATCAAGACATCAAGCTTGTAACTTGGGCCTTGCATTAGGGTTCTAATTCTTCCTTAATTGGTTAAGAAGGACTAACCCTAGTGTTAATGGACAAGTCCCCCTCAAGTTGTCTTACAAACCATAAAACTCACTTCTTCATCTTATCATTAACTAAAATCCATTTAATAAAGGCTTTGTTTTGTCATGAGTTTAATCCCTAATCATGGATTAAGTTGAGGAGCTTTCCTCAGCTTAAATATTCTCATCTATTATCCTTCTATTGGGATGGTGTAATGAGTCTGTTTAATCCCTGATTATGGCTTAATCTCATTACTCAACACTAAACAAAAACACCAGAAACATCTAAATAATCACAAGTAGGTTAATGATCTTAATCCTACATCTTGGTAATTAAGTGTGAGATGCTGACTTCACACTTAAGGTATTCTCATTACCCCTAATCAGAGGGAAGATGTGATGAGTTTACTAACCCATTGGTTTAGGCTTAAGCTCATTAACTTATGACAAACTTCAAAAAGCAATAAAAGACTGAAAACTCAAAAACAAACAATAAACGTCTCCTCCGGGATTCTTTTCTCATCTCATTCACTCATAAACGAGAACTTGCTTCTTCCGTCTGATGCAAGACAGTTTGCACCTGAGCCAGACAGGTCATACACTTGAGCATAGATAAGCAAGCAGTTCACAAGTCAATTTATCTTTCAGTCTCTTTGGGTCGAACTACGGTGTTCTGACTTCCTCATTGCACGAGAGGATACGTAGGCATAACTTAACAGTTATCGAACAAAAGTCTTTGTATATTCCCCCTCTTCCCAGCATCATTCTTTTAGCCTCATGATCTTGAGCATCTTACTCTTGTCCTTACACTGACACTTCACTTATACACTTCACTTCTCTTACACTGACACCTGTACATCCTTTTCCGGCCCTTTTATACACAGATTGCACTGACACTACCCCTTTAAAACACAAATCTTTTAATCGTGGATCCCGTCGAGTACGACGGACAATCTGGGTGCTAATACCTTCCCAGGTTGTAACCAACCCCCTTTCTCAGTCTCTCTGGTTCGCAACCGTCTTATCCATATCTTTCTAGGTTTATGCAGCATTACCTTTCCTTCGGGATAAAAATGCCTAGCTGACGACTCTATTCATTCCCTGTGAGTTCACTCCTGTGTGTTCTCACATCCTCCTTTCGCCGACCGTTCGCGTCTGTACCTTTATTTGGGCCATTCCCATTTATCGGGAGCGGCAGCTTGGCGACTATGATGGGGACCCTTATACTGTAACCAGGGCTTCTGGTTCTTTTTGTGGGTTCCTCCTAGCGCTTGTTTGATTTGTGTTTACTGGGGTGTTATGTGCTAATTGTGTTTGTATATTTGTATTTATTTTTGCTTTATGTACAGTTGTTTTACTGCTTCCTTTATAACTTTACATATATCATACTGTCATACTATTCTGGCTGGATTTGGTTTTGTTGCTTTGGTGGGTGGGGTTCCATTGAGAGTTAAGGTCCTATACCTGGGACCTGAGTGACACCTAGGCTAGAGTGGTTCATGTTCTTTCCCATTCCATTTCGGTCTGGTGCGGGAATATGAAACACGGTTCAGATATGGGTTTCTTCTTGAGAACTCTGTGCTACAGATTTCCTGTAGTGCTAGGGCTATCTGGGAAGCCTGCTAAGTCTGAATGACCTTTATTATGACCTTCAGAAACTGAGGTGAATTAGAGGAGGATCTTTTATGGTTATTGTAAACACTGTACCTCCGGGTTAGAAGTGTTTACACTTCTCATAACTGATCCAAGTCTAAGGATCCTTGTTTTAGAACATCACCTGTGAGGGGGGTTGGGCTGTTTACAGGTTTGCAGGTACCCTTGACCTCAACATACCCTGTTACTTTGTTTTGATTAAGAGTACTCCATTTTGGAACAGTTCTTGTGATTTTTAACCCTGGACATGTGACTCTTTATTTGAGTCCCCCACCTTGGTTACTGGACTTATGAACCTCCATCTGGACTTCTTAGACATACATGGACCTATATCAAGGCAGTTAATCAGATCCAGCTTGATCACAAACCCTTGCATATCATTTGCATACATCATCATTGCATCATTTGACATTTGCTTATTTGTTTTTCAGGGTATCCATACTGTATTTTGGCTTGGTTTTGACCCCTTCATCTGCATAGACCTATCTTCACCAGTATCTGCTTCAGCTATTCCTCATCTGCATCACCAGTCTCAGCCTGTCAGTGGCTCATCTTCTAGTATCAGTCATCATCATCAGCATCTGTTCTTCAGCAACATGGCACCTAAGAAGAGCAACATCTCCTATCATTTCTTTGAGCCTGAGCTAGCTGGCATCAGGAAGGTCCAGGCCCTGATTACTCCAGACCATATACCACTATTCAGAGAACATTATGGAGGCATCCTTGATGTGGTTATGGATTTGGACCCTTCCCAGAGGAGCTTGATTCATACTTGCCTACAGTTCTATGATCCCCATCTGAGGTGCTTCACCTTCCAGAATTTTCAGTTGGGACCCTTGTTGGAAGAGTATTCATCACTGATTGGTGTACCTATCAGGGGTGGAGTCCCCTTCAACCCTGAGATGGCTTTCCCTAGTAATGAAGAGGTGGCAAAGGCATTGTATCTGGAACCAGTTCTGATTGGGCAGAACATTACAGCAAAGGCTGGAATCTCTGGTCTACACTTGGATTTTCTGACCTCTCAGGCTATTCTGAAGGCCTCCTTGGGAGAGTGGAAGGCAGTCTGTGCATTATTAGCCCTTAGCATATATGGGGTTATATTATTTGCAGATGAGCCTAAGTTTATTAGCAAGAATGCAATCCATCTTTTCATTCTGAGGAACCCAGTGCCCACCTTACTGGGAGATTTCTACTACTCTGTTCACCAAAGGAATGAAAAACAAAGGGGAAGATTGGTGAGATGCTGTGCTCCCTTATTCCATACCTGGTTGCTCAAACATTTGCCAAAGACTGATGCATTCTTGAACCCTCATCAGCAGAAGAACTGGGCTAGGAGGCTTGTTGCTCTGACCTCAGATGATATCAGGTGGTGCACTCAGAACACTAAGGGCAGAGACATCATTACTAGTTGCGGGCAGTTCCCCAATGTACCTCTGATAGGAGTGAAGGGTTGCATCAAATACAACCCTCTGATGTTCAAAAGACAACTGGGCTATGCATTGGTCCACCCTCCTAGAGTACAAGATCTAGCTGATACCCTTTATTGTGAGATCAAGCCTAATCTGGCTATTGTCAGGCAAGCATCCTGGGCTTGGGACAATGTCCAGACCAAAGGGGTAACCATTCTTGGGAGATACAACAATGTGGCCTCAGCTCAGTATTATGAGTGGTCTCATGTCAGGGCTCAAATTTCTGGGATGCCCTTCACCATTGAAGATGTACCTGGACCATCCACAGCACCACCTCCAGCCACTGTCAGCCTGAAGGAGTTTGAAAAGCTCAAAGAAAGGAATGAGAATCTGACCCAGGCTCTACAGAAGACCCTCTGGGAGAGGAGTGATGGTCGGCTGGACATTGAAAGGTTAGAAAAGCTTAAGGTGGAGCATCTATCTAGGATTGAAAAGTCAGAAGACTACATCAAGAAGTCAAGGGCTGGAGAACAGATTTTGAAGAATGCCTGCAAAGAGGCCCAGTTCCAGAAAGCTAGGACTGATCTTTATCTGAAGGAGAGACAAGCTAGGTGGGTCAGGATCACTGAAGCTCGCACTCAGGAAGACAAAAGAACTCAGGACAAGATTGAGTAGTTGGAGGCTAATGCAAAGGAGCAACAGGAAGCCCTGGTAGCAGCCCAGAGAGAGATCTCAGAGCTGAAGATTAGGGCTGGTGTGAAGAGGTCAAGGGACCAGGGCAGACACAAGAAGCTAACCACTGCCATCACCACCAGGAATCTTCTCATCAGGAACCTCACGGAGCATCCAGCTAACCCTGTGACTGAAGCACTTTTGAAGGAAGTCCAGGAGGATGAGTTTGGTCTTGGTGTCTGACTTTTGCTTGTTGTTGCTTTCATTTCATGTACTTTTCTTTTATGTTGTATTTTTGACCCCTCAGAGGGCATGTATTGTAAAAAAACAAACTATGTATGTTTTTTCCATTTGTAATATATTCATTAGTTTGTTTCATCTGAGTTCTTTTTCTCTCAAGCAACATCAAAGCACCTTCCTCAGGGGTCTGGAAAGGTCAAAACCATACGCCAAGCCGGATACCTTGGAAACAAATAGGCATACTACATTGCATACTAACTTTTGTTTTGTTTTGTAGGTTTTTGTTTTGTTGATACTGACTCTGTTGTGATTCAGGAACTATTGCTCGACGTCGGGTGTTCCCACTCAACCGTCCACACAAATATCCTACCCGCAACAACCTTCCGGGTATACAAATGGACCAAGTACAGCAGGACCTTACAGAGGTCAGGACTCAAATGGCCAATGAGAGACTGGAAATGAGAAATCAGATGACCCAGTTTATGGAGGTGATGAATGGATTGGCACAGAGCCAAGAGAGATTAAGGGCACTAGTAGAAAGGCAGACCCAGGAGGAACCCCATCTAGGGACTGGGGGAACGAGCAACAATGAGAGAGTTCAGCCTCATGTTAATCCTCCGGTGTATGGGCCTCACCTTCATCCAGAGATCAACATCCCTGCTAATGTGCAAGGGAATGCCACTGCAGGCAAAGTATTACAAGAAGACCCCCAGGAAGATCAATTTACTGTGATGGGAGCTGGGGATGAAGCCTATGACAGAAGGCTAGATGAAATTGCTGAGAAACTGAGATCCCTGGAGTCCCAAAATTCTTTGGGCTTTGATGTTATGGACATGGGTTTAGTGGACGGGGTCAGGATTCCCCACAAGTTTAAACCTTCGTGCTTTGAGAAGTACAACGGAACTTCCTGTCCCAGAACCCATTTACAATCCTTTCTGGGGAGGCTGAAGGCATATACCATGGACGAAAAGCTATGGATGTTTTATTTTGAAGATATCTTAACAGGAGCTTCAAGGGAATGGTACTCTCACTTGACTAGAGCAACCATTAGATGCTGGAAGGACCTGGCTGAGGCCTTTATCAGACAATACCAGTACAACTTGGATATGGCTCCCAACAGGACCCTCCTGATGGGAATGTCTCAATCATCCAGGGAAAGCTTCCGGGAGTATGCCCAGAGGTGGAGACAGCTTGCTGCTGCTGTCCAGCCACCCATGTCAGAGAGGGAAATGGCTGATATGTTCATGAACACCCTCCAGGGGACATACATTGACAGGCTAGCTGCCTTTTCTTCCACTAGCTTTGCTGACGTGGTCATAGCCGGGGAAAGAATTGAGAGCCTATTAAAGATGGGAAAGATTTCTGACAATGGTGCGAGCTCGTCCAGCAACCCCAGAAAACCTTTTGTAGGTCCAAGAAGAACTGGTGAGACCAATGCTATTCAGGCCAGCAGGGGCAGACCACAATATGTTCATAGGTCAGTGGTAGCAGTCACCATTCCCTCTCCACTTCCTCAGCAACCAGTATATCAACCACAGCAACAAACCCATTACCAGCAACAAACTCAGTACCCTCCTCAGAGAAACTACAACAACAATAACAACAGTCAGCAAAGACCATTCCAACAGAGACCATCTCAGGCCAATAGGGTGATTGATCCAATCCCTATGCCCTATGCCGCTTTACTGCCACAGCTCCTGAAGCTCAACCTGGTTGAGTTAAGGATGTTGGCACCACCAGATCCTTCCAGTTTGCCAAGAAATTACGACACCAACGCCAGATGCGCTTTTCATTCTAACGCACCTGGCCACAGTACAGAGAAGTGCAGAGCTTTACAGATGAAGGTGCAAGACCTGGTAGATTCTAAGGCTCTAAACTCTGCACCCTCGCCAAATGTTAACAAGAACCCTATGCCCAACCATGGAGGGCCCAGAATTAATGCTATTGAGGAAGATATGCCGTCTTTCTTAATAACCAGTGTTGGGCAGATCCGGACACCCCTGGTAGAGATTAAAGCTCAACTCCTTGAATGCCAGATATTCCCTGGGTGTGAACTTGGGTGCGGTTATTGCAACATTTCGGTGAATGGATGTGATAACTTGAGAAGCGGCATAGACAGTCTTATCCAGAATGGTCTACTTCAAATCACAACATCAATACCTTCAAATCCGACAATCCCTCCGACAACAGTTCCAGAGTCTCCTACAACTGCAACAACAATAATTCCAAACAATTCTTCAGTTTCATCAACAAATTCTTCATTTATCACTTCAACAAGTCAGATTCCAACAAACATTACTTCTACAACATCAGCACCCCTCTATTCAGAATCTTCTCCTACAACACCAGCAAATATCTCAGCAGTCACTATCTATTATGATCCGTCAAGTATTCCTCCGAACAACAATTTTCAACAACAAGCAGTGGCATCTCCTGCCATATCACCAGTCACTATCTACTATGATCCACATACTATTGCAACACCCTCCTCTGCTGCAGTCAGCCCGGTTACCATCACGGTACCTGGGCCTGTTCCGTATGAAAGCAGTAATGCCATTCCTTGGCATTATGGCTCTGACCTGTACTGCGAGGGGCAGAAAATCACTCTTGAATCATTAACTTCTTCGCCACAAATAGAAAATGTGGGGGGAGGCGGAGGCTTCACTCGAAGCGGACGTCTTTTTGCCCCACAAATTCCAAGACCCATTGCTGAAGCAGAAGCTGCTGCCAAGGCAAAAGGGAAGAGCATGGTGCAAGAAGAACAAATTGCTAAAGAAGCTTTAAAGACCCCTTTTGATCAAGAGGTTGATGAATTCATGAGAATCATCAAGAAAAGTGATTACAAGATAGTGGACCAGCTTCACCAGACACCTTCCAAGATCTCCATTTTATCATTGCTAATGTGCTCCGAAGCCCATCGGAACGCACTACTAAAAGTCTTGCACGCAGCTTATGTGCCAGAGGAGATTACCGTCAATCAGTTGGAAGCTGTAGTTGGAAATGTTAACGCTAGTCATGGACTAGGATTTACCAACACTGATTTGACAACGGAAGGCCGCAATCACAACAAGGCTTTGCACATTACCTTGGAGTGTAAGGGTGCAGTTCTTTCTCATGTATTGGTGGACACAGGGTCATCCCTCAATGTCCTACCTAAGAAAGCCCTTGTGAAGCTGGAGTATGAAGGATTGGCATTACGCCTCAGCAACTTGGTAGTGAGAGCCTTTGACGGTTCTAAGAGATCAGTTCTGGGAGAGATAGAATTGCCTATAACGATTGGCCCACAGACTTTCAAAACGACCTTCTTCGTGATGGATATACAGCCTGCCTACAGCTGTCTATTGGGTAGACCATGGATACACGCCGCTGGCGCCGTGACCTCAAACCTTCACCAGAAGTTAAAATTCGAGTGGGAGGGCCAAGTCGTTACTATTTGTGGAGAGGAAGATATTTTTGTTAGCCATCTGGCTACATACAAATACATTGAGATGGATGGGGAGATCCATGAAACCATGAGTCAGGGATTTGAAGCCCTAAACATCAATGAAGCATCTTTTGTACTTGGGACTTCCATGACATCCTACCAGCAAGCCAGGAAGGTTGTTGAAGAGGGGAATGCTCAAGGCTGGGGCAAGCTGTTGCCTGTGGAAAAGAAAGAGGACAGATTTGGGTTGGGTTACAAACCAACTCAACAAGATCAACCAGAGGCTGCTAAGAAGCCCAGTTTTGTTAGTGGGGGGATGCTCACCCCTGATGCTGTAAACAACTTGGAAGATGAGTCGGAAGATGAGCGCAACCTGGAGAGCTGGATACGTCCAAGGATCCCGGGGAGCCGTATCTCAAACTGGTCTTCCTAGGAAATTATAAGGGTTACTCCTGCAGAGTAATTATTATTTCCTGCATTTTTTTAAGCATGCATCAAGTCTTGCATCTTGCCCAAGATGACAAGACTCATTTTGTAATCGGGCCATCTGTAATTTTGTGCAAACAGATCAATCAATGATAATCAGACATCTTTTGCAAATGAGTCTTTTTCTTTTCCGCTCACTGTTTTTCCATTTTTCTTTTTGTACAAAAATAAATGGCAATGTTTTCAAAATGATAACTTCATTTCACTTTTTCTAAACAAGATTAAAATCAATCACTAAAATGAACAATCTAAACCCTTGCAGAGAGTGCCATTCCGACTGCACCGACAACAGCACAGCTATGGCTTCGTATGACTTTGACAATCCAATCAATCAAGCCGATGAAGGGGTTGAAGAAGATTTTGAGCTTCCTGAAGAGCTAGCCAGGTTATTGAGGCAAGAGGAGAAGGTTATCACTCCCCATCAGGAGGAGATTGAAACAGTTAATCTTGGTACGGATGAAGACGTGAAAGAGGTTAAGATCGGGGCCTGTCTACAAAACTCAGTAAAAGAACAACTGATTGATCTGCTTCGGGAGTATGCGGATGTGTTTGCTTGGTCTTACCAGGATATGCCAGGGTTGGACACCGATATAGTCATGCACAAGCTGCCATTAAAAGAAGACTGTCCACCAGTTAAACAGAAACTGCGCCGTACTCGCCCAGATATGGCAATGAAGATCAAAGAAGAGGTACAAAAGCAGTGGGACGCCGGATTCCTTGCTGTAACTAGCTATCCGCCGTGGGTTGCTAATATAGTACCTGTGCCTAAGAAAGACGGTAAAGTAAGGATGTGTGTTGATTACCGGGACCTGAACAGAGCCAGCCCGAAAGATGATTTCCCATTACCTCACATTGATGTATTGGTAGATAATACGGCTCAGTTCTCGGTATTCTCCTTCATGGACGGATTTTCAGGATATAATCAGATCAAAATGTCACCTGAAGACATGGAGAACACAACTTTCATCACACCCTGGGGCACGCTCTGTTATAAGGTGATGCCATTTGGATTGAAGAATGCAGGTGCAACATATCAACGGGCTATGGTAACATTATTCCACGATATGATCCATAAAGAAATCGAATGTTATGTGGATGACATGATTGTCAAGTCCCTCACAGAAGAAGACCACCTGGTGAATCTGTTGAAACTATTCAAGCGTTTGAGGAAGTACCAACTAAAGCTGAACCCCAACAAGTGCACATTTGGGGTGCGATCTGGTAAGCTGCTGGGATTTATTGTAAGCGAGAAAGGGATTGAGGTTGACCCTGATAAAGTCAAAGCCATTCAAGAAATGCCTGCACCGAAGTCAGAAAAAGAAGTTCGAGGGTTTCTAGGTAGATTGAACTACATTTCAAGGTTCATATCTCACCTTACTGCAACTTGTGAACCCTTGTTCAAGCTGTTAAGAAAAGAACAGACGGTCAGGTGGAACGAGGACTGCCAGAGGGCTTTTGACAAGATCAAAGAATACTTGCAAGAACCACCAATCCTTATGCCTCCAGTTGAAGGAAGACCTCTGATAATGTACTTGACAGTATTAGAAGAGTCAATGGGGTGTGTGCTGGGCCAACATGACGAGTCTGGTCGAAAAGAGTATGCAATATACTACCTGAGCAAAAAGTTTACCGACTGTGAACAACGTTATTCACTGCTCGAGAAAACTTGCTGTGCTTTAGCGTGGGCTGCTCGCCGACTGGGACAGTATATGCTAACCCACACTACTCTATTAATCTCCAAAATGGACCCAGTCAAGTACATTTTCGAGAAGCCAGCTCTTACTGGACGGGTTGCAAGGTGGCAAATGATCCTCACAGAATATGACATCCAGTACACGTCTCAGAAAGCTATCAAAGGCAGTGTATTGTCTGATTATCTTGTTGAGCAACCTATTTATGATTACCAGCCTATGAGATTTGACTTCCCTGATGAAGACATCATGTTCATGACAGCAAAAGATCATGAAGAGCCTATTCACACTGAAGGGCCTGACCCGGAAGAAGAATGGACTATGATGTTTGATGGGGCTGTTAATATGAATGGTCGTGGTGTTGGTGCAATACTCATTACGCCTAAGGGAGTTCACATGCCTTTCTCGGCAAAACTCACCTTTAACTGCACTAACAACGAAGCTGAATACGAAGCTTGCATTATGGGTCTTAAGGAAGCCATTGACCTCAGGATCAAGACTTTGACTGTGTTCGGAGATTCAGCTCTGGTGGTTAATCAAACCAACGGCAAATGGTACACCCACCAGGATCATCTGATACCTTACAGGGATTATACAAGAAGGTTATTGACTTTCTTCACCACGGTCAAGCTTGAGTATATCCCTCGGGACGAGAATCAATTTGCAGATGCTCTGGCTATCATTTCATCCATGATCAAAGTTCGAGCTGCCAACTTTGTACCTCAAATCTCAGTATCCAGACTGGACAGACCAGCATATGTAT
Source organism: Lathyrus aphaca (assembly GCA_963966055.1). Lineage (NCBI taxonomy): Eukaryota > Viridiplantae > Streptophyta > Magnoliopsida > Fabales > Fabaceae > Lathyrus > Lathyrus aphaca. The sequence continues at coordinate 48,102,727 of OZ014524.1, read as the reverse complement.
TTGCAGCAGATGTTGTCAAAGATGATAAGCCTTGGTTCCATGACATTAAGTGCTTCTTGGAGGATCAAACATACCCACCTGGGGCATCTTCCAATGATAAGAAGACCTTAAGAAGGCTAGCTGGCAGTTTCTTTCTGAACACTGATGGTTCCCTGTACAAGAGAAACTTCGATATGGTGCTCCTCAGATGCGTTGATAGAACGGAAGCAGACTTGTTGATGCACGAGGTGCACGAAGGATCCTTTGGTACCCATGCAGGAGGGCATGCAATGGCCAAGAAATTGCTAAGATCAGGTTATTACTGGATCACAATGGATGCCGACTGTTGTGCCTACGCCAGAAAATGCCATAAATGCCAGATTTATGCGGATAAGGTGCATGTGCCTCCCAATCCTCTGAATGTGATGTCTTCACCCTGGCCCTTTGCTATGTGGGGCATTGACATGATTGGCAAGATTGAGCCGACTGCTTCAAACGGCCACAAATTCATCTTGGTAGCCATTGACTATTTTACCAAGTGGGTTGAAGCAGCTTCCTATGCAAATGTTACCAGGCAAGTGGTAGCCCGATTTCTGAAGAGAGATATCATCTGTCGGTATGGAGTTCCCGAGCGGATCATTACTGATAATGGTTCCAACTTAAACAACAAAATGATGGCAGAGCTATGCCGGGACTTCAAGATCCAACACCACAATTCTTCCCCTTACAGGCCAAAGATGAATGGCGCTGTTGAGGCAGCTAATAAGAATATCAAGAAGATTGTGCAGAAGATGGTAGTCACCTACAAAGACTGGCATGAGATGCTACCATTTGCCTTGCATGGGTACCGCACGTCAATCAGAACATCCACTGGGGCAACACCGTATCAGCTTGTGTATGGTATGGAAGCAGTCCTACCTGTTGAAGTCGAGTTACCCTCCCTACGAGTACTGATGGATGTTAAATTGAACGAAGCAGAATGGGTCCGATCCCGATACGAGCAACTGAGTCTGATTGAAGAGAAAAGATTGGCTGCAATCTGTCATGGGCAGTTGTATCAGAAGAGAATGAAGAAAGCCTTCTATCAGAAAGTTAGGCTCCGAGAGTACCAAGTAGGAGATCTTGTGCTGAAAAGAATCCTCCCTCCTCACACAGACCACAGGGGCAAGTGGACTCCGAACTATGAAAGACCATTCGTGGTAAAGAGAGTTTTCTCTGGTGGAGCACTGATGCTCAGCACCATGGATGGTGAAGACTTCCCGTCTCCTGTGAATTCAGATGCAGTTAAAAAATACTTCGCATAAAAATGACCCGCTGGACATAAAAACAGAATGTAAGTCCAGGCAAAAATAGGGCATCCCGGCGAGTCAAAAACAGAATAAAAGACTCGGGCAAAAATAAGGGAAAATAAGCAAAAAAATGTACACCCGCTGAGTTGAAAAGCCGCATTGGACAACTCAGGCAAAAAAGGGTATCCCGATGGATTGAAAACCCGAAAAGGCGATCCATGCAAAATAAGGGGATAAGCGAACAACTGCATTCTAAATTCATTTGTATCACGTACAACTTGGTTAGCTTCAAAAGGATCAAGCGCCGGTCAGAATCAACCTTCTTCAGAAGGCAAGACGAGAAGAACGTCAAAAGTCATACGAGTCATAGCAAAAGGGAAAGCTCCTTGAAGCGTCGTCAACATTGCCAACATTTTGTTTCTCAATTTGTAACAATCTCCTCATTTTAGGGGATCTGTTTCTCTGACTGTATCTCGCCAATTCAGGGCGTATAAATCAATAAAATCAGATTTTTAGTCATGTTTTGTCTTGTACATTTTATTTTCATTTGCAAAATGTCCGATGTCCTTAAAATACTGATTGCATAAATACAGATGCTTCTCTTAAAACACGTGCTTGCAGGAAATATACTTACTCCCGGGGGTGTCTGAACTCCTATGATGGAATCCGGTAAGGGATACCTCAGGATTACTTGTACGTTTCTCTATCTTTTCAGGATTGCAGGCATTCAAAGCACAACATGGGGCATGAAAGTTTCATCCCAGCAAACTGGCAAATCAACACTCAGTCTTAGCACCCAAAGTGTTTTTTCCCCAGCTGAGTTGCCACTTGTTATTTTCTCCCCAACTGAGTTGCCACTTGTTATTTTCTCCCCAGCTGAGTTGCCACTTGTTATTTTTTCCCCAGCCGAGGTGCCAATAATTCTTCCTCAGCTAAGCACAAAAGCCAGGGAACCACTTCCCCACAGAGTTTCAGCCTCTATCCAGAAGAGCAGCACACGAAGGAATCACAACAGAGTGACGAAAGCTTCTACAAACCCCAGTTGGGTCCTTCATTTACGGGAATAGGTCTATCATTGACCCATTTCCCCAAGCAGAATCATCTCATCAGATCTACCAATGATCTCATCCCCAGCTGGGATGTCCACTTCAAACAGATCAACCAGAGATCTTCACAACAACAGGATCCGAATCCCGGATTGGTATCTTTGCATAATCATAGCATTCGCATCATATTCACCCTACAAAGCGTAGCATTCTGTCTAATACGGAGCATTACGACAAAAATCAAACATGTTGCATAATCATAAGCCATTTTCTGAATCAAACACTTGTGAATATCAACAATCCATCAATAATATACATAAATGCTCCCCAGATTCCCCAGCGGAGAGCTAAAGCTAAAGCAGTTGCCTTACACCCACAAACACCAGTACATACTCCTTGTGACGCCCGTCCGTGTCATATCCCCAGCAGAAAGCCAAAGCGTCCCCTTTTGCACTCACAGATATTTATATATAACTTTCTTGACACCCGTCCGTATCACCACCCCCAGCATATTTACCTAAACACTTTGTAAAGCATATACTTGTTTATAATATACCTCTTGACACTCGTCCGTGTCACTCTCTCCAGCAAGTTAAAACACTTGATGTTACACCACTCATACTTATTTTTTACTTATACAGATACTCGTCCGTATCTCGTATACACCATTTATATCCCCGCAGATTCGACACTCGTCCGTGTTCTTTGTTAACCAGTTGGTACTCGTCTGTACCATCATCTCAGAACATACGTCTAGCGTTTGTTTCTACTTGATACTCGTCTGTATCATAGTCTTAAGGATGCTCGCCCGCATCTTTAATCCATACACTGTGTCAAAAACTTATGTCTTCTTGAATATAGACACTCGTCTGTGTCTACTATTCCCAGAAGAGTCCCATCAGAATCGACACTCGTCCGTGTTCCTTGTTAACCAGTTGATACTCGTCCGTATCATCATCTCTGAACATGTGTCAGTATTTGTTTCTACCCGATACTCGTTCGTATCATAGTCTTAAGGATGCTCGTCCGCATCTTTAATCTATACACAATACCAAACACTTATACCTTTTATTTCTTGGATATAAACACTCGTCCGTGTTTACTATTCCCCAGTAGAGTGAATTTTCTTTTTTTTATCTGACATTCGTCCTATGTCATGATAAACCCTGAGAGCAGCCGTCCCCTGCTAGGTGATCGTCCTTCACCTCTTGATGATCGTCCTTCATCATGCTCATCCGATGGTCGTCCCCATAGTTGATCTTCTATCCGGCATTCGTCCTATGTCGTGATATTTAGCAGCCGTCCCCTGCTAGGTGATCGTCCTTCACCTTTTGATGATCGTCCTTCATCATTCTTATCCGATGGCCGTCCCCATCGTTGATTTTGTTATCTGACATTCGTCCTATGTCATAGTAAACTTTGAGAGCAGTCGTACCCTGCTAGGTGATCGTCCTTCACCTCTTGATGTTCGTCCTTCATCATGCTCATCCGATGGCCGTCCCCATCGTCGACCTTTTATCCGACATTCGTCTTATGTCGCGATACTTTCGGCAGCCGTACCCTGCCAGGTGATCGTCCTTCACCTCAGATGACTGTCCCTCATCTTAACCCTTTCAGAGCAGCCGTCCCCTTCTAGGTGATCGTCCTTCACCTTTGATGACCGTCCCTCATCATTATTTCATTTATTCTTTAACCCGATGGTCGTCCCCGTCGTGGTCCCTTTTCCTTTTCCTGATGATCGTCCTTCATCAGTTTAGCCCGATGGCCGTCCCCATCGTTGGTTACTTTACTTTATGAACTTGATGGCCGTCCCCATCATAATCCCTTTTATCCCCAGCATGTCGGCCGTCCCCGTCATCGCTTTATTTCCCGCACTTTTCCCAGCGTGTCGGCCGTCCCCGTCATTGCTATTCCCCCAGCAGTCGTCCTCTGCTCGACGGTCGTCCTCCGTCGCCCACACTTTATATTATACTTTATTTTCTTTTACAATCTATATCCCTTTTCTTCTTCATTTTGTGAGTGCAAATTTTGGACTGTCTTTGGTATTCAACCACAAGTTATCTTGTTTGCCTGTTAAGCCGTTGCTTACATCCTGCACAGCTAACTCATGTTTGAATAGGGGCATCTGTAAACACCCCAAATTTTCCCTCACCCATTCACACCATGGCTTATGATCATTTCATATGCATAAACTCAATCATAGCATCTCATATTACATTTTTTATTCACTGCATTGGTTCAAAGTCATCTGCACCTAGGGTTTGTGATCTGAGCAATTCAAGAGCTTCTTGAGCCACTCCAAAGGTCATCAATCACTTCAAAGGGGTCCATGTATGTTCAAGCATCATATTACATCCTCTCAAAGTCAAGAATGTCAAAAAATCACAAGAACTGAGAATGGTATGGAAGCAGAGCCAGGCTTGACTGCACAGATGACCCAAAATTAGGGTTTTGGTTTCAAAGGCCACAACTCCAAATTTTTTGGTCATTCTTGTTTCTATTGGTCTCTATATGGTATAGGGAGTATGAATATCAATTTTCATGAAGAAATTCCATGGGGAAGTCATCTGATCAAGAGTTGACTTTCTGGGCAAGTCAGTGTAAAATCAGGGCATCTGAGGCCCCCAATGACCCAACCAAAGGGTGTTATTCATCATTTTGATTGTGTATGATCTTTATTTGATCATAGAAGATGTTGGAAGTTCACAAAATTGAAGAATTTCAAGTCTTTTGCAAAGTTGACTTTTTGGGAAAGTTTGACTTTTGATGAAATTGCCATTTTAGGAACCTTTTTCAACCTTTACTTTTTGATTCAAAAATGCTTCAAATGGAAAAACTTTGGTCATGAAAGTTGTAGAATGGATCATTCCCTTTTCAAAAAGTACAAGAAAATGACCTAATTCATTTTGGATCAAAAGTTATGGCTTGTCAAAGTTGGCAAAAATCATAAAATTTGAAGTTTTCTACCAAAGAGGCAAAGTTGCAAATTCACTTGTCAAGGCAAATTGAGCTATCAAACAAACTTCTAATATTCACACAAACATGTACCAAGACCTAAAAGTCAGATTGCACCAAAGGATCACTCATTTCTATGGCTTATGGAGCAAGATTTCTCAAAGGAAGCAAAAGTGAGGCAAGTTGCAAAAACTCACTCAAGTGTGAATCCACTTGCTGGATGACATCAGAACCAATCCTATGGCTCTCCACACATCTTGCTGCGCAGGACACCCCATCTGTCCTTGGCTAGAAAGTAGCCCATGCCTCTCTTACACAAACTTGACATTTTGGCAACTTGAGCCATACCAATCACTAAAGCACACATCAACTCATCTGACCTATCACAATTGTTTATGCAAACAAAAAGCAAGCCAAAGCACATACAACACAGGCCTGAAACACTCTCCAACACAGCTCTCTCATTTTCACACCATTTTTGCAAAAGCATTCGAAACTGATTGTACATGCTACAAACATACAAACCAACTTCACAAACATACTCAGCACACTTTCCTGGTCACAAAGCACCCATCACCATTGCCTAAAACTCCCAGAATCACAAACACGATTTCCACCCCACCTTGAACAGAACTTCTGCCATCTCTCAAACCATCCATTATAAACTTCAAACAAGCATTGAAAACTTCTCAGGGGATCCAGTGGAGTTGATTGCAAGCAAGAAACCAGCCAGAAAGTACCAGAAACCAAAGCTTCAGTTCAGGTAGTCATCTCAAACTTTTTTTTCCAGAAACTCCATTTTAAGTTCTTAAATGCTTCTATGCACTCCCCTGATCATGGGGATATGATTATTTTTGAAAATGGTTGAGAAACCAGGATGTATGGATGCTCTGAAACTTTTTTGCCCTAGAACTGTTTTGCTTCGATTTGGCTGATTGATGAATGAAAAATGGTTTTTGTTTGGGGGTTTTGGTTTAGTTTCGAATGGGGATGATTTCTGGGTGATTAGTTTTCATTTTCATGGTGTTTTAAGGATTTTAGCAACTTTCAGGTGAGGGGCTTGCCGGAGAAGACGACCGGAAGTCTTCTCCGGCCACCTGAAAGTAATTAGGGCTAATCCCTGTAATTAATTGCAGTTTGAATTTGGTGCGTAGGATAGGCTGACTTAGTCAACTCCCGCGCGTGCTCAATCGTCCAGATCCATTCACTTAACCCTAATCCACGTCATTATCCATTTAATTAGGTTTTATAAATTAATCTGGCCAGTTTGAATTCCAGCCTTTGGATGTGGCGCCAGTCAACTCCCGCGCGTATCATTTGAATCTCAGCCTTTGATTCTGATTACTTTCCATTTAATTCATTTTATTTTTCATTTATTTGCATTTGTTTTCTACATTTAATTTAAAATAGTAAAACACTTTCAAAAATTCTGAAAATTTTTATACAAATTTTTATTAATTTTCAGAAACCAAAAACATTTTTATTTTTATTTTTTGCATTAAAAAATATTTTTAAATCATTTAAAAGTTTATTTTTAATTGATTAATGGGAATTAATTAATTAAAAATACTTTTAGGTATTTAAAAATCACCAAAAAATTCATGAAACCTTTAAAACCATTTAGAAACATTGTCCAACCCTCAAACCAAATTTCTTTTTTGATCTTGATGTATTTTGACAATTTTTCATGGAATTAAAATCATTTCAAGGCAATATTTTGATTCAATCTTCCAAAATTCATTTCTGCCTAACCATTGAGAGTTGGACTTTGATTCTTTTTGCATTGTGTCTTGCATATCATGTAGTTTGTAGGATTAAATTGGCATGATTTGATCTTGCATTTTCAATTTGTTTGACATTTTTCTTGACAAGGTACCCTAAAACCCTAGAAATCTTAGGAAATTCATAACCCTCATTAGGTTAAGAGTTAGAACCCCTCCTTTGGGCAGTGAGTTTGTATAGGTTTAGGGTTCCCTTGGATGCCTTTTCAATTTTTTATCTTGATGTTTGCTTCTGGTTTTGTTTTTTTTGTTTGATGCATTGATCATAAACCCTAATTTGGGCTTCCATATGCATCCATCTTGTATTTGCTTGCATACCATGACTTGCCATGACATTTTATGCATCCATTTGATTCATTAGACATCTTAAGACATATTAGAATCATGTTTGATCATTGCTTCTTGCATTTTCCATGTTGTATGTCATTTGCATTTCATAACTTTTCATGTATGATCATGGTTCTAAGCATGCTTCCCTTGCATCCATATGTTCATATGATCATCCTCATGCCTTGATTCATGTTTGAATCATCTCATAGCATCATTCAAGTCATGTATGTGCTTCTGGTTTTGATTTGCATCATGTCATTTCACCTCATCTTGCATTGCATTGCATTTCTTTCACTAACGTTTCAGGTGGTAAGTCACTTTGAGAAGTGAATCTGCCTTCACTTCTCACAATTTCTTTTCATCCCTCTTATGCATCATTGCTGCATTTTGTCTTGTGTTTGAGATTGAGCTTTCTATTTCTTCTTCTTCTTCTTACCTTCTTTCCTCAAGTGACTTGACTTCTTGAATGAAGCAAGTTACTTTGCTTCTCTTTGCTCCTTTCATCTGCTTCCTGGTGGTTCCTCTGAAGATTTCTCTTGTAAACTTCACAAACCCTAGGAACAACCAAGCATGACAATAATTAGGGTTTTGATTAGTCCCCCCATTTAGCTTTTACCTTTGTGTCTCATTGAGTCTTCTCTTCTCACCTCATAATCAGGGACTAAACCCTAAAGGCTTTAAGGCTTTGTGATTAAGCTTATGCCTGCATCCTTCTATTAGGATGGAGTGTATAACTTTAATCCTAAGTGTTAAACCCTTAATGTGTTTAAATCCCTTAATCAATTCACTTAATAATCATCAAGACATCAAGCTTGTAACTTGGGCCTTGCATTAGGGTTCTAATTCTTCCTTAATTGGTTAAGAAGGACTAACCCTAGTGTTAATGGACAAGTCCCCCTCAAGTTGTCTTACAAACCATAAAACTCACTTCTTCATCTTATCATTAACTAAAATCCATTTAATAAAGGCTTTGTTTTGTCATGAGTTTAATCCCTAATCATGGATTAAGTTGAGGAGCTTTCCTCAGCTTAAATATTCTCATCTATTATCCTTCTATTGGGATGGTGTAATGAGTCTGTTTAATCCCTGATTATGGCTTAATCTCATTACTCAACACTAAACAAAAACACCAAAAACATCTAGATAATCACAAGTAGGTTAATGATCTTAATCCTACATCTTGGTAATTAAGTGTGAGATGCTGACTTCACACTTAAGGTATTCTCATTACCCCTAATCAGAGGGAAGATGTGATGAGTTTACTAACCCATTGGTTTAGGCTTAAGCTCATTAACTTATGACAAACTTCAAAAAGCAATAAAAGACTGAAAACTAAAAAACAAACAATAAACGTCTCCTCCGGGATTCTTCTCTCATCTCATTCACTCATAAACGAGAACTTGCTTCTTCCGTCTGATGCAAGACAGTTTGCACCTGAGCCAGACAGGTCATACACTTGAGCATAGATAAGCAAGCAGTTCACAAGTCAATTTATCTTTCAGTCTCTTTGGGTCGAACTACGGTGTTCTGACTTCCTCATTGCACGAGAGGATACGTAGGCATAACTTAACAGTTATCGAACAAAAGTCTCTGTATATTCCCCCTCTTCCCAGCATCATTCTTTTAGCCTCGTGATCTTGAGCATCTTACTCTTGTCCTTACACTGACACTTCACTTATACACTTCACTTCTCTTACACTGACACCTGTACATCCTTTTCCGGCCCTTTTATACACAGATTGCACTGACACTACCCCTTTAAAACACAAATCTTTTAAGCGTGGATCCCGTCGAGTACGACGGACAATCTGGGTGCTAATACCTTCCCAGGTTGTAACCAACCCCCTTTCTCAGTCTCTCTGGTTCGCAACCGTCTTATCCATATCTTTCTAGGTTTATGCAGCATTACCTTTCCTTCGGGATAAAAATGCCAAGCTGGCGACTCTATTCATTCCCTGTGAGTTCACTCCTGTGTGTTCTCACATCCTCCTTTCGCCGACCGTTCGCGTCTGTACCTTTATCTGGGCGATTCCCATTTATCGGGAGCGACAGCAGTAATCGGGGTATGACAACCTTCAGGGGAAATGATCACAACACCAACACCATTACCAAGTGCATTAGATGCTCCATCAAAAACCATAGTCCATCGGGATCCTTGTTCAGGTCCGTAATAATCATAATATCTTCATCAGGGAACTCAAAACTCATTGACTGGTAATCATCCACTGCTTGATGAGCCAAATGATTAGCTACAACACTTCCTTTAATGACCTTCTGAGTAGTATACTGTATATCATATTCTGTTAAGATCATTTGCCATCTTGCTATTCTTCCGGAGAGAGCAGGTTTCTCGAATATGTATTTGATTGGATCCATCTTTGAAATCAATAAGGTAGTATGACTCATCCACATACACCTCTATCTCATGATGAATCATATCATGAAACAAAGCCACCATAGCACGCTAATATGTTGCCCCTGCATTTTTCAAACCAAATGGCATCACTTTATAGCAAAAGGTGCCCCACTGTGTAACAAATGTTGTATTCTCCATATCTTCAGGTGCCATCTTGATCTGATTGTAACCAGAGAAACCATCCATAAAAGAGAATACCTTATGCTGAGCAGTGTTGTCTACCAGAACATCAATATGAGGAAGTGGAAAGTCATCTTTGGGTCTGGCTTTGTTCAAATCCCTGTAGTCTACACACATACGTACCTTACCATCTTTCTTAGGCACCGGCACCACATTTGCAACCCATTGAGGATAAGAAGTTACAGCTAAGAACCCTACATCAAACAGTTTCATTACCTCTGCTTTAATCTTCTCTGACATTTCAGGACGCATGCGACGAACCTTCTGCTTCTTTGGACGACAATCTTCTTTTACTGGTAAACGGTGAACCACAATGTTTGTATCCAACCCTGGCATATCTTCATAGGACCAAGCAAAGATCTCCACATAATCATGTAACATCTGAATCAACCTGCTCTTGACCCCATCGTCTAATTCAGCCCCTATCTTGACCTCTTTCCTATTTTCTTCAGTTCCCAGATTCACAACTTCGATTGGCTCTTGTAAACACCCCAAATTTGCCCTCACCCATTCACACCATGGCTTGTGATCATTTCATATGCATAAGTTCAATCATAGCATCTCATATTACATTTTTTATTCACTGCATTGGTTCAAAGTCATCTGCATCTAGGGTTTGTGATCTGAGCAATCCAAGAGCTTCTTTAGCCACTCCAAAGGTCATCAATCACTTCAAAGGGGTCCATGTATGTTCAAGCATCATATTATATCCACTCAAAGTCAAGAATGTCAAAGAATCACAAGAACTGAAAATGGTATGGAAGCAGAGCCAGGTTTGACTGCACAGATGACCTAAAATTAGGGTTTTGGTTTCAGAGGCCATAACTCCAAATTTTTTGGTCATTCTTGTTTCTATTGGTCTCTATATGGTATAGGGAGCATGCATATCAAATTTTATGAAGAAACTCCATGGGGAAGTCATCTGATCAAGAGTTGACTTTTCAAGCAAGTCAGTGTAAAATCAGGGCATCTGAGGCCCCCAATGACCCAACCAAAGGGTGTTCTTCATCATTTTGATTGTGCATGATCTTTATTTGATCATGGAAGATGTTGGAAGTTCACAAAATTGAATAATTTCAAGTCTTTTGCAAAGTTGACTTTTTGGGAAAGTTGACTTTTTAATGAAATTGCCATTTTGGGAAACTTTTTCAACCCTTGCTTTTTGATTCAAAAATGCTTCAAATGAAAAAACTTTGGTCATGAAAGTTGTAGAATGGATCATTCCCTTTTCAAAAAGTACAAGAACATGATCTAATTCATTTTGGATCAAAAGTTATGGCTTGTCAAAGTTGGCTAAAATCACAAAATTTGAAGTTTTCTACCAAAGAGGCATTTTGCAAAATGACTTGATCAAGTGTTCTAAAGACCTCAAATGTGTACAATTTCTTCACAACATGATTACATGACCTCTAAAAATCAGAATTGGCCCAAGAATCATCTCATTTCATGCCTTGAACTTCAAGAAATCTCAAAGGAACCAAACTTGAATCAACTTGCAAAACTTATCATAAGTCACAAACCACTTGCTGAATCACCTCATAAACAATTCCATGGCTCTCCCTAAACTCAGTTGAGCCCAAGCATGCCAAAAAGCAAGTTGTACCATTGCCCATACCTCAAGTACAAATCAAGTTGACATTTTGGCCAAAGACCCATACCAATCACAATAGGCCAGCACCCACTCTCTGACCTATCACAATTGTTTATACAAATCAAAAGCAAGCCAAAGCACATAACACTTCACGCTGAAACACACCAAAGCCCTAGTTTTCAAGTTTATGCTCCATTTGCAAAACTCTTCGAAACTCATCACACAAGCCTCAAACACATAAACCAACTTCACAAACAATCTCCATATGCTCCACTGATCACAAAGCACCCATCATCATAGCCTGAAACCCTCAGAAACCAAAATACGATTTCTGCCCCTCATTGAGCAGAACTTCAGCCATCTTTCAAACCAACCATTACAAACTTCAAACAAGCCTTGAAAGCTTCTCAGGAGGTCCAGGGGAGTTGATTGCAAGCAAGACATCAGCTAGAAAGTGCCAGAAACCAAAGCTTCGATTCAGGTAGCCATGGAAATTCATTTTTCCAGAACTCTTATCTCTTGTTTCTAAAATGATCTACATGCTTCCCTGAGTTCACTGAGCCTTTTATTTTTGAAAATGATTGAGTTTTGAGGTTGTATGCTTGTTCTGAAACTTTGCCCGTGAATTGATTTTTGCTTTGATTCTTATGATTCAGTGAAAATAAATGGATTTTGGGGTGGGGTTTAGGTTCAGTGATGTTTAAGGATGAAATCTGGAGATTTTAGTGGAGTTTTGATGCGTAGAGAGTGAGATAGCATGAACACCTTGCCGGAGAAGACGACCGGAACAGTGTTCCGGTCGTCTGAAAGTAATTAGGGCTAATTAATTAGGGTTAGCCAAGTTTGAATGTGAGCCATCCAAACGCGCGCGTAGTCAACTCCCGCCCCCTGGAATTTGAATCCTGGCCCTTGGATGCGCATACTTTCCCATTTTCAGTTTAAATTCATTTTATTTTTCATCTAATTGCATTTGTTTTCTTCATTTTATTAAAAATAGCAAAACATCTTTAAAAATTCTGAAAATTTTTATGCAAGCTTTTATTAATTTTCAGAAACCAAAAACATTTTTATTTTTATTTTTTGCATTAAAAAATATTTTTAAATCATTTAAAAGTTTATTTTTAATTAATTAATGGGAATTAATTAATTAAAAATACTTTTAGGTATTTAAAAATCACCAAAAAATTCATGAAACCTTTAAAATCATTTAGAAACATTGTCCAACCCTCAAACCAAATTTCTTTTTTGATCTTGATGTCTTTTGACAATTTTTCATAGAATTAATTTCATTTCAAGGCATTAATTTGATCCAATCTTTGAAAATTCATTTCTGCCTAGTCTTTAAGAGTTGGACTTTGATTCTTTTTGCATTGTGTCTTGCATATCATGTAGTTCATAGGATTAAATTGGCATGATTTGATTTTGCATTTTCAATTTGTTTGACATTTTTCTTGACAAGGTACCTTAAAACCCTAGCATTTTTAAGAAATTCATAACCCTCATTAGGTTAAGAGTTAGAACCCCTCCTTTGGGAAGTGAGTTTGTATAGGTTTAGGGTTCCCTTGGATGCATTTTCAATTTTTTATCTTGATGTTTGCTTCTGGTTTTGGTTTTTGTTTGGTGCATTGATCATAAACCCTAATTTGGGCTTCCTTTTGCATTCATCTTCCATTTGCTTGCATACCATGACTTGCCATGGCATTTTATGCATCCATTTGATTCATTACACATCTTAAGACATATTAGAAGCATGTTTGATCATTACATCTTTCATTTGCCATGTTGTATGTCATTTGCATTTCATAACTTTTCATGTATATTCATGATTCTAAGCATGCTTCTCTTGCATCCACATGTTTGTATGACCATCCCCATGCTTTGTTTCATGTTTACACCATCTCATAACATCATTATCATCTCATATATGCTTCTGGTTTTAGTTTGCATCATCCCATTTCATCTCATTTTGCATTACATTGCATTCCTTTCACTAACTTTTCAGGTGGTAAGTTACTTTGAGAAGTGAATTTGCCTTCACTTCTCACAATTTCTTTTCATCTCTCTTATGCATCATTACTGCATTTTGTTTTATGTTTGAGTTTGAGCTTGCTCCTTCTTCTTCTTCTTACTTTCTTTCTTCAAGTGACTTGTCTTCTTAAATGAAGCAAGTTACTTTGCTTCTCCTTGCTCCTTTCATCTGCTTCCTGGTGGTTCCTCTGAAGATCTTTCTTGTAAACCTCACAAACCTTAGGAACAACCAAGCATGACAATAATTAGGGTTTTGATTAATCCCCCCATTTAGATTTTACCTTTGTGTCTCATTGAGTCTTCTCTTCTCATCTCATAATCAAGGACTAAACCCTAAAAGCTTCAAGGCTTTGTGATTAGGCTTATGCCTGCATCCTTCTATTAGGATGGAGTGTATAACTTTAATCCTAAGTGTTAAACCCTTAATGTGTTTAAATCCTTTAATCAATTCACCTAATAATTCTCAAGACATCAAGCTTGTAACTTGGGCCTTGCATTAGGGTTCTAATTCTTCCTTAATTGGTTAAGAAGGACTAACCCTAGTGTTAATGGACAAGTCCCCCTCAAGTTGTCTTACAAACCCTAAAAAACACTTCTTCATCATATCATTAACTAAAATCCATCTTAATAAAGGCTTTGTTTTGTCATGGAATTAATCCCTAATCATGGATTAAGTTGAGGAGCTTTCCTCAGCTTAAACATCCTCATCTATTATCCTTCTATTAGGATGGTGTAATGGGCCTGTTTAATCCCTGATTATGGCTTAACCTCATTACTTAACACTAAACAAAAACACCAAAAACATCTAAATAATCACAAGTAGGTTAATGATCTTAATCCTACACCATGGTGATTAAGTGTGAGAAGCTGACTTCACACTTAAGGTCTTCTCATTACCCCTAATCAGAGGGAAGATGTGATGAGTTTACTAAATCTATTGGTTTAGGCTTAAGCTCATTTACTTATGACAAACTCCAAAAAGCAATAAAAGACTGAAAATACAAAAAACAAACAATAATCGCCTCCTCCGAGATTCTTTTCTCATCTCATTCACTCATAAACGAGAACTTGCTTCTTCCGTCTAATGCAAGACAGTTTGCACCTGAGCCAGACAGGTCATACACTTGAGCATAGGCAAGTAAGCAGTTCACAAGTCAATTCTTCTTTCAGTCTCTTTGGGTCGAACTACGGTGTTCTGACTTCCTCATTGCACGAGAGGATACGTAGGCATAACTTAACAGTTATCGAACAAAAGTCTCTGTATATTCCCCCTCCTTCCTGTATCATTCTTCAAGTCTCATAGTCCTGAGCATTTCACTTCTGTTCTTACACTGACACTTCACATATTTCACTCCACCATTCTTCTTACACTGACACTTGTATTCTTTCCAGCTTTGATACACAGATAACACTGACACTACCCCTTTAAAACACAAATCTTTTAAGCGTGGATCCCGTCGAGTACAACGGAAAATCTGGGTGCTAATACCTTCCCAGGTTGTAACCAATCCCCTTTCTCAGTCTCTCTGGTTCGCAACCGTCTTATCCATATCTCTTTCTAGGTCTATGCAGCATTACCTTTCCTTCGGGATAAAAATGCGTAGCTGGCGACTCTTTTCTTTTCCTGTGAGTTCACTCCTGTGTGTCCTCACACCCTCCTTTCGCCGACCATTTGCGTCTGTACCATATTTGAGCTAAGTCTCATCTTTTGGGAGCGACAACTTGGCGACTCTGCTGGGGACCCTTATACTGTAACCAGGGCTTCTGGTTCTTTTTGTGGGTTCCTCCTATCGCTTGCTTGATTTGTGTTTGCTGGGGTGTTATGTGCTATTGGTGTTTGTATATTTGTTTGATTTATTGCTTTATGTACAGTTTGTTTACTATTTTCTTTACAGCTTTATATACACCATACTGTCATATTATTCTGGCTGGATCTGGTTTTGGTGCTTTGGTGGGTGGGTGTTCTATTGAGAGTTTAAGGTCCTATACCTGGGACCTGAGTGACACCTAGGCTAGAGTGGTTCATGTTCTTTCCCATTCCATTTCGGTCTGGTGCGGGAATATGAAACACGGTTCAGATATGGGTTTCTTCTTGAGAACTCTGTGCTACAGATTTCCTGTAGTGCTAGGGCTATCTGGGAAGCCTGCTAAGTCTGGATGACCTTTACTATGACCTTCAGAAACTGAGGTGAATTAGAGGAGGATCTTTTATGGTTATTGTAAACACTGTACCTCCGGGTTAGAAGTGTTTACGCTTCTCATAACTGATCCAAGTCTGAGGATCCTTGTTTTAGAACACCACCTGTGAGGGGGATGGGCTGTTTACAGGTTTGCAGGTACCCTTGACCTCAACATACCCAGTTATTTTGTTTTGATTAAGAGTACTCCATTTTGGAACAGTTCTTGTGATTTTTAACCCTGGACATGTGACTCTTTATTTGAGTCCCCCACCTTGGTTACTGGACTTATGAACCTCCATCTGGACTTCTTGAACATACATGGACCTATATCAAGGCAGTTAATCAGATCCAGTTTGATCACAAACCCTTGCATATCATTTGCATACATCATCATTGCATCATTTAACATTTGCTTATTTGTTTTTCAGGGTATCCATACTATATTTTGGCTTGGTTTTGACCCCTTCATCTGCATAGACCTATCTTCACCAGTATCTGCTTCAGCTATCCTCATCAGCTACCTGCTTCAGTCACCTGCATCACCAGTCTCAGCCTGTCAGTGGCCCATCTTCTAGTATCAGTCATCATCATCAGCATCTGCTTCAGCTTCTCTTCAGCAACATGGCACCCAAGAAGAGCAACATCTCCTACCATTTCTTTGAGCCTGAGATGGCTGGCATCAGGAAGGTCCAGGCCCTGATTACTCCAGACCATATACCACTATTCAGAGAACATTATGAAGGCATCCTTGATGTGGTTATGGATTTGGACCCTTCCCAGAGGAGCTTGATTCATACTTGCCTACAGTTCTATGATCCCCCTCTGAGGTGCTTCACCTTCCAGGATTTTCAGTTGGGACCCTTGTTGGAAGAGTATTCATCACTGATTGGTGTACCTATCAGGGGTGGAGTCCCCTTCAACCCTGAGATGGCCTTTCCTAGTAATGAAGAGGTGGCAAGGGCATTGTATCTGGAACCAGTTCTGATTGAGCAGAACATGACAGCAAAGGCTGGAATCTCTGGTCTACACTTGGATTTCTTGACTGCTCAGGCTACCCTGAAGGCCTCCTTGGGAGAATGGAAGGCAGTCTGTGCATTATTGGCCCTTAGCATATATGGGGTCATATTATTTGCAGATGAGCCTAAGTTTATTAGCAAGAATGCCATTCACCTTTTCATTCTGAGGAACCCGGTGCCCACCTTACTGGGAGATTTCTACTACTCTGTTCACCAAAGGAATGAAAAGCAAAGAGGAAGATTGGTGAGATGCTGTGCTCCCCTATTCCATACCTGGCTGCTCAAGCACTTGCCCAAGACTGATGCATTCTTGAATCCTCACCAACAGAGGAATTGGGCTAGGAGACTTGTTGCTTTGACCTCAGCTGACATCAGGTGGTGCACTCAGAGCACCAAGGGCAGGGACATCATTACTAGTTGTGGGCAGTTCCCCAATGTACCCCTGATAGGAGTGAAGGGTTGCATCAACTACAACCCTCTGCTGTTCAAAAGACAATTGGGCTATGCATTGGTCCACCCTCCTAGAGCACAAGACTTGGCTGAAACCCTTTATTGTGAGATTAAGCTTAATTTGGCTATTGTCAGGCAAGCATCCGGGGCTTGGGACAATGTCCAGACCAAAGGGATGGCCATTCTTGGGAGATGCAACAATGTGGCCTCAGCTCAGTACTATGAGTGGTCTCATTCCAGGGCTCAAATTTCTGGGATGCCATTCACCATTGAGGATGCACCTGGACAATCCACAACACCCCCTCCAGCCACTGTCAGCTTGGAAGAGTTTGAGAAACTGAAAGAGAGGAATGAGAATTTGACTCAAGCTCTGCAGAAGACCCTCTGGGAGAGGAGTGATGGTCGCCTGGACATTGAGAGGTTAGAAAAGCTAAAGGTGGAGCATCTAGCCAGGATTGAAAAGTCAGAGGACTACATCAAGAAGTCGAGGGCTGGGGAGCAGATTTTGAAGAATGCCTGTAAAGAGGCTCAGTTTCAGAAAGCCAGGACTGATCTCTATCTGAAAGAGAGTCAAGCTAGGTAGGTCAGAATCACCGAAGCTCGTACTCAGGAGGATAAGAGAACTCGGGACAAGATTGAGCAGTTGGAGGCTAATGCAAAGGAGCAACAGGAAGCCCTGCTAGCAGCCCAGAGAGAGATCTCAGAACTGAAGATTAGGGCTGGTGTGAAGAGGTCAAAGGACCAGGGCAGACACAGGAAGCTAACTGCAGCTATCATCACCAGGAATCTTCTCATCAGGAACCTCACGGAGCATCCAGCTGATCCTATGACTGAGGCACTTCTAAAGGAAGTTCAGGAGGATGAGTTTGGCCTTGTTGTCTGACTTTTTCTTGTTGTTGCTTTCATATCATTGTACTTTTTTTTTTCTTATGTTGTATTTTGACCCCTCAGAGGGCGTGTATTGTAAAAAACAAACTATGTATCGTTCACCTTTTTTTTTAATATATTCATTAGTTTGTTTCATTTGGATCTCTCTCTCCTAAGCAACATCAAAAGCATCTTTCTCAAGGGTCTGGAAAGGTCAAAACCAAATGCCAAGCCGGATACTTTGGAAACAAATAAGCATACTGCATGGCATACTAACCTTTGTTTTGTTTTGTAGGTTTTGTTTTGTTTTTGTTACTAACTCTGTTGCGGTTCAGGAACTATTGCTCGACGTCGGGTGTTCCCACTCAACCGTCCACACAGATATCCTACCCGCAACAACCTTCCGGGTATACAAATGGACCAGGTACAACAGGACCTTACAGAGGTCAGGACTCAAATGGCCAATGAGAGACTGGAAATGAGAAATCAGATGACCCAGTTTATGGAGGTGATGAATGGATTGGCACAGAGCCAAGAGAGATTAAGGGCACTAGTAGAAAGGCAGACCCAGGAGGAACCCCATCTAGGGACTGGGGGAACAAGCAATAATGAGAGGGTTTAGCCTCATGTAAACCCACCTGTGTATGGCCCTCACCTTCACCCAGAGATCAACATCCCTGCTAATGTACAAGGGAATGCTACTACGGGTAGGGTACTGCAAGAAGACCCCCAGGAAGATCCGTTCACTGTGATGGGAGCTGGGGATGAAGCCTATGACAGAAGGCTAGATGAAATTGCTGAGAAATTAAGATCCTTGGAGTCCCAGAATTCCTTGGGCTTTGATGTTATGGACATGGGCTTAGTGGACGGGGTAAGGATTCCTCACAAGTTTAAACCTCCGTGCTTCGAGAAGTACAACGGAACTTCCTGTCCCCGAACCCATTTACAATCCTTTCTGGGGAGGCTGAAGGCATATACCATGGACGAAAAGCTATGGATGTTTTATTTTGAAGATAGCTTAACAGGAGCTTCAAGGGAATGGTACTCTCATTTGACCAGAGCAACCATCAGATGCTGGAAGGACCTAGCTGAGGCCTTTATCAGACAATACCAGTACAAATTGGATATGGCTCCTAACAGGACCCTCCTGATGGGAATGTCTCAATCATCCAGGGAAAGCTTCCGGGAGTACGCCCAGAGGTGGAGACAGCTTGCTGCTGCTGTCCAGCCACCCATGTCGGAGAGGGAAATGGCTGATATGTTTATGAACACCCTCCAAGGGACATACATTGATAGGCTAGTTGCCTTTTCTTCCACCAGCTTCGCGGATGTAGTCATAGCTGGAGAAAGAATTGAGAGCCTTCTAAAGATGGGTAAGATTTCCGACAATGGTGCGAGCTCGTCCAGCAACCCCAGAAAACCTTTTGTAGGTCCAAGAAGAACCGGTGAGACTAATGTTATTCAGGCCAGCAGGGGCAGACCACAATATGTTCATAGGTCAGTGGCAGTTGTCACCATTCCCACTCCAATTCCTCAGCAACCCGCATATCAACCACAGTAACAACCCCATTACCAACAACAAACTCAGTATCCTCCTCAGAGAAACTACAACAACAACAACAATCAGCAAAGACCATTTCAACAGAGACCATCTTAGGCCAATAGGGTGATTGACCCGATCCCTATGCCTTATGCCGCATTACTGCCACAGCTCCTGAAGCTCAACTTGGTTGAGTTAAGGACGTTGGCGCCACCAGATCCTTCCAGTCTGCCAAGAAATTACGACGCCAACGCCAGATGCGCTTTTCATTCTAACGCACCTGGCCACAGTACAGAGAAGTGCAGAGCTTTACAGATGAAGGTGCAAGACCTGGTAGATTCTAAAGCTCTGAACTTTGCACCCCCGCCAAATGTTAACAAGAACCCTATGCCCAACCATGGAGGGCCCAGAATCAATGCTATTGAGGAAGATAAGCCGTCTTTCTTAATAACCAGTGTTGGGCAGATTCGGACACCCCTGGTAGAGATTAAAGCTCAACTCCTTGAATGCCAGATATTCCCTGGGTGTGAGCTCGGGTGCGGTTATTGCAACATTTCGGTAAATGGATGTGATAATTTGAGAAACGGCATAAACAGTCTTATCCAGAATGGTCTACTTCAAATCACAACATCAATACCTTCAAATCCGGCAATCTCTCCGCCAACAGTTCCAGAGTCTCCTACAACTGCAACAACAATTATTCCAAACAATTCTTCAGTTTCATCAACAAATGCTTCGAATATCACTTCAACAAGCCAGATATCAACAAACATTACTTCTACAACATCAGCACCCCTCTATTCAGAATCTCCTTCTACAACACCAACAAATATCTCAGCAGTCACTATTTATTATGATCCGTCAAGTATTCCTCCGAACAATAATTTTCAAAAACAAACAGTGGCATCTCCTGCCAGATCACCGGTTACCATCTACTATGATCTACATACTATTGTAACACCCTCCTCTGCTGCAGTCAGCCCGGTTACCATCACGGTACCTGGGCCTGTTCCGTATGAAAGCACTAATGCCATCCCTTGGCATTATGGCTCTGACCTGTACTGCAAGGGAGAGAGAATCACTCTTGACTCTTCAACCTCTTCTCCACAGATTGATAATGTCGGGGGAGGCAGAGGCTTCACCAGAAGCGGACGCCTTTTTGCCACGCAATCACAAAGACCTAATGCCGAAGCAGAAGCTGCTGCCAAAGCAAAGGGAAAGAGTGTAATAGCTGAAGAGCCCATTCTCAAAGAAACAAAGAAGACATCTTTTGAACAAGATGTAGACGAGTTTATGAGAATCATCAAGAGAAGTGACTACAAAGTGGTGGATCAGCTTCACCAAACTCCCTCAAAAATCTCCATTCTATCCCTGCTGATGTGTTCCGAAGCTCACCGGAATGCATTACTAAAAGTCTTGCACGTAGCTTATGTGCCGGAGGAGATCACTGTTAATCAGCTGGAGACTGTGGTAGCGAATGTCAATACAAGCCATGGATTGGGTTTTACCAATGCTGATTTAACGACTGAGGGTTGTAACCACAATAAGGCTTTACACATCACCCTAGAATGCAAGGGTGCTGTCCTATCACATGTACTGGTAGACACTGGGTCTTCACTCAATGTTTTACCAAAGAAGGCCTTGGTGAAGCTGGAATATGATGGCTTGGAATTGCGTCCAAGTAATTTGGTGGTGAGGGCATTTGACGGCTCTAAGAGATCAGTGCTAGGAGAGATTGATCTGCCAGTGATGATTGGCCCACAGACTTTTAAAATAACCTTCTATGTGATGGACATTCAGCCGGCCTACAGCTGTTTGTTGGGTAGGCCTTGGATTCATGCCGCTGGCGCAGTTACGTCTACCCTTCACCAGAAGTTAAAATTCAAGTGGGAGGGCCAGATCATCACCATTTGTGGTGAAGAAGATATTTTTGTTAGCCATCTGGCTACATACAATTACATTGAGATGGATGGGGAGATCCACGAAACTATGAGTCAAGGGTTTGAGGCCTTGAACATAAATGAAGCATCCGCTGTACCTGGAACCTCAATGACATCTTATCAGCAAGCCCGAAAGGTTGTTGAAGAAGGGACTGCCCAAGGTTGGGGCAAGTTGTTGCCTGTAGAGAAGAAGGAGGACAGATTTGGGTTGGGTTACAAACCAACTCAACAAGATCAATCAGAGGCTGCTAAGAAGCCCAGTTTTGTTAGTTGGGGAATGCTCACCCCTGATGCTGTAAACAACTTGGAAGATGAGTCGGAAGATGAGCGCAACCTGGAGAGCTGGATACGTCCAAGGATCCCGGGGAGCTGTATCTCAAACTGGTCTTCCCAGGAAATTATAAGGGTTACTCCCGCAGAGTAATTATTATTTCCTGTATATTTTAAAGCATGCATCAAGTCTTGCATCTTGCCCAAGATGACAAGACTCATTTTGTAATCGGGCCATCTGTAATTTTGTGCAAACAGATCAATCAATGATAATCAGACATCTTTTGCAAATGAGTCCTTTTTCTTTTCCGCTCACTGTTTTTTTCCATTTTTCTTTTTGTACAAAAATAAATGGCAATGTTTTCAAAATGATAACTTCATTTCACTCTTTTTAAACAAGATTAAAATCAATCACTAAAATGAACAAACTGAACCCTTGCAGAGAGTGCCTTCCAGACCGCACCGACAACAGCACGACTATGACTTCGTATGACTTCGACAATCCAATCAATCAAGCTGATGAAGGGGTTGAAGAAGAGTATGAGCTTCCTGAAGAGTTAGCCAGGTTGTTGAGACAAGAAGAAAAGGTTATCACTCCTCATCAGGAGGAGGTCGAAACGATTAATCTTGGTACGGATGAAGATGTGAAAGAGGTTAAGATCGGGGCCTGCCTACAGGACTCAGTGAAAGAACAGTTGATTGACATGCTTCGGGAGTATGTGGATGTGTTTGCTTGGTCTTACCAGGATATGCCAGGGTTGGACACCGATATCGTCACGCACAAGATGCCTTTGAAAGAAGACTGCCCGCCAGTAAAACAGAAGATGCGCCGTACTCGCCCAGATATGGCAATGAAGATAAAGGAAGAGGTGCAAAAGCAGTGGGACGCCGGGTTCCTTGCTGTAACTAGCTATCCACCGTGGGTCGCTAATATAGTACCTGTGCCTAAGATAGACGGCAAAGTGAGAATGTGTGTGGACTACCGGGATCTGAACAGAGCTAGCCCGAAAGATGATTTCCCATTACCTCACATTGATGTATTGGTGGATAATACAGCTCAGTTCTCGGTATTCTCCTTCATGGACGGATTTTCAGGATACAATCAGATCAAAATGTCACCTGAAGACATGGAGAAGACAACCTTCATCACACCCTGGGGCACGTTCTGTTACAAGGTGATGCCATTCGGACTGAAGAATGCTGGTGCAACATATCAACGGGCTATGGTGACTTTATTCCACGATATGATCCACAAAGAAATCGAGTGTTATGTGGATGACATGATTGCCAAGTCCCTCACAGAAGAAGACCACCTGGTAAATCTGCTGAAGCTATTCAAGCGTCTGAGAAAGTACCAACTGAAGCTGAACCCCAACAAGTGCACATTCGGGGTACGGTCTGGTAAGCTGCTGGGCTTTATTGTGAGCAAGAAAGGGATTGAGGTTGACCCTGATAAAGTCAAAGCCATTCAAGAAATGCCTGCACCGAAGTCAGAAAAAGAGGTTCGAGGGTTCTTAGGTCGTTTAAACTACATTTCAAGGTTCATATCTCACCTTACAGCAACCTGTGAACCCTTGTTCAATTTGTTAAGAAAAGAACAGACGGTCAGGTGGAACGAAGACTGCCAGAGGGCTTTTGACAAGATCAAGGAATATTTACAAGAACCTCCAATCCTTATGCCTCCAGTTGAAGGAAGACCTCTGATAATGTATTTGACAGTATTAGAAGAGTCGATGGGGTGTGTGTTGGGCCAGCATGACGAGTCTGGTCGAAAAGAGTATGCAATTTACTACCTGAGCAAAACGTTTACCGACTGTGAACAACGTTATTCACTGCTCGAGAAAACTTGTTGTGCTTTAGCGTGGGCTGCTCGCCGACTGAGACAGTATATGTTGACCCACACTACCTTATTGATATCAAAAATGGACCCAGTCAAGTATATCTTTGAGAAGCCAGCACTTACCGGACGGGTTGCAAGATGGCAGATGATCCTCACAGAATATGACATCCAGTACACATCTCAGAAAGCCATCAAAGGCAGTGTATTGTCTGAATATCTTGCTGAGCAACCTATTGATGATTACCAGCCTATGAGATTTGAATTCCCTGATGAAGACATCATGTTCATAAAAACAAAAGATCATGAAGAACCTGTTCACACTGAAGGGCCTGACCCGGAGGAAGAATGGACTATGATGTTTGATGGGGCTGTTAACATGAATGGTCGTGGTGTTGGTGCAGTACTCATTACACCTAAGGGAGTTCACCTGCCTTTCTCAGCAAAACTCACCTTTAACTGCACTAACAACGAAGCTGAATACGATGCTTGCATTATGGGTCTTGAGGAAGCCATTGACCTCAGGATCAAAACATTGACTGTATTCGGAGATTCAGCTCTGGTAGTTAACCAAACCAACGGCAAATGGTACACACACCAGGATCATCTGATACCTTACAGGGATTATACGAGGAGGTTGTTAACTTTCTTTACAATGGTTAAGCTTGAGTATATCCCTCGGGACGAGAATCAGTTTGCAGATGCTCTGGCTACCATTTCGTCAATGATCAAAGTTCAAGCTGCCAACTTTGTGCCTCAGATTTCAGTGTCCAGACTTGACAGGCCAGCATATGTATTCGCAGCAGATGTTGTCAAAGATGATAAGCCTTGGTTCCATGACATTAAGTGCTTCTTGGAGGATCAAACATACCCACCTGGGGCATCTTCCAATGATAAGAAGACTTTAAGAAGGCTTGCTGGTAGTTTCTTCCTGAATACTGACGGTTCCCTGTATAAGAGAAACTTTGACATGGTACTCCTCAGATGCGTTGACAGAACAGAAGCAGACTTGCTAATGCATGAAGTGCACGAAGGATCCTTTGGTACCCATGCTGGAGGACATGCAATGGCCAAGAAATTGCTAAGATCAGGTTATTACTGGATCACCATGGATGCCGACTGTTGTGCCTACGCCAGAAAATGCCACAAATGCCAGATTTATGCGGATAAGGTGCATGTGCCTCCCAATCTTTTGAATGTAATGTCTTCACCCTGGCCCTTTGCTATGTGGGGCATTGACATGATTGGCAAGATTGAGCCTACTGCTTCAAACGGCCACAGATTCATCTTGGTTGCCATTGACTATTTCACCAAGTGGGTCGAAGCAGCTTCATATGCAAACGTTACAAGGCAAGTGGTAGCCAAATTTCTGAAGAGAGATATCATCTATCGATACGGAGTTCCCGAGCGAATCATTACTGACAATG
Source organism: Lathyrus aphaca (assembly GCA_963966055.1). NCBI lineage: Eukaryota > Viridiplantae > Streptophyta > Magnoliopsida > Fabales > Fabaceae > Lathyrus > Lathyrus aphaca. The sequence goes on along the minus strand of OZ014524.1, from coordinate 48,077,605 downwards.
GTTCCAACTTAAACAACAAAATGATGGCAGAGCTATGCCGGGACTTCAAGATTCAACACCACAATTCTTCTCCTTACAGGCCAAAGATGAATGGCGCTGTTGAGGCAGCTAATAAGAATATCAAGAAGATTGTGCAGAAGATGGTAGTCACCTACAAAGACTGGCATGAAATGCTACCGTTTTCCTTGCATGGGTACCGCACGTCAATCAGAACATCCACTGGGGCAACTCTGTATCAACTTGTGTATGGTATGGAGGCAGTCCTACCAGTTGAAGTTGAATTACCCTCCTTGCGGGTACTGATGGATGTTAAGCTGAACGAAGCAGAATGGGTCCGATCCCGGTACGAACAACTGAGTCTGATTGAAGAGAAGAGATTGGCTGCAATCTGTCATGGGCAGTTGTATCAGAAAAGAATGAAGAGAGCCTTCGATCAGAAAGTCAGGCACCGAGAGTACCAAGTAGGAGATCTTGTGCTGAAAAGAATCCTCCCTCCGCATACAGACCACGGGGGCAAATGGACTCCAAACTATGAAGGACCATTTGTAGTAAAGAAAGTTTTCTCGGGTGGAGCTCTGATGCTCAGCACTATGGATGATGAAGACTTCCCGTCCCCTGTGAATTCAGATGCAGTTAAAAAATACTTCGCATAAAAAAATGACCCGCTAGACATAAAAACAGAATGTAAGTCCAGGCAAAAATAGGGCATCCCGGCGAGTCAGAAACAGAATAAAAGACTCGGGCAAAAATAAGGGAAAATAAAAAATGTACACCCGCTGAGTTGAAAAGCCGCATCGGACAACTCAGGCAAAAATGGGTATCCCGATGGATTGAAAACCCGAAAGGGCGATCCATGCAAAATAAGGGAATAAGCGAACAACTGCATTCTGAATACATCTGTGTTACCTACAACTTGGTAAACCTCGAAAGGATCAAGCTTCTATCAGAATCAGCCTTCTTCAGAAAGCAAGACGAGAAGAACGTCAAATGTCATACGAGTCATAGCAAAAGGGAAGCTCCTTGAAGCATCGTCAACATTGCCAACATTTTGTTTCTCAATTTGTAACAATCTCTTCATTCTAGGGGATATGTTTCTTTGACTGTATCTTACCAATTCAGGGCATATGAATTAATAAAATCAGATTTTCAGTCATGTCTCGTCTCGTACATTTCTTCATTTGCAAAATGTCCGATGTCTTTAAAATACTGATTGCATAAATACAGATGCTTCTTTTAAAGAATACTTGCCTGCAGGAAATGTGTTTACTCCCGGGAGTGTCTGGACTCCTATGATGGAATCCGGTAAGAGATACCTCGAGATTACTTGTGTGTTTCTCTATCTTTTCAGGATTGCAGGCAGTCAGAACACAACATGGGGCATGAAAGCTTTATCCCAGCCAGCTGACAAATCAGCACTCAAGTCTTAGCACCCAAAGTGCTTTCTCCCCAGCCGAGTTGCCATTTTACTATTCCTCCACAGCCAAGTGCAAAAGGCCGGGAAACCATCCCCCTACAGAGCTTCAGCCTTTATCCAGAAGCGCGACGCACGAAGGAATCACAACAGAGTGAAGAAAGCTCCTACAAACCCCAGCTGGGTCCCTCATTACCAAGAATGGGTCTGTCAGTGACCTATTCCCCCAAGCAGATACATCTTGTCAGATCTACCAATGATCTCATCCCCAGCTGGGATGCTCATTTCAAACGGATCAACCAGAGATCTTCACAGCAACGGGATCCGCATCCCGGATTGGTATCCTTGCATAATCATAGCATTCGCATCATATTCACCCCCACAAAGCGTAGCATTCCGTCCAACACGGAGCATTACGGAAAAAATCAAACATATCGCATAATCATAAGCCATGGTCTGAATCAAACACTTGTGAATATGACAATCCACCAACAATATACAGAATGCTCCCCAGATTCCCCAACAGAGAGTTAAAGCTAAAGCAGTTGCCTTGCATTCACAAAGCTAATACCTCCTTGTGGCACCCGTCCGTGTCATTTCCCTAGCATAAAGCCAAAGCGTCCTCTTTGCACTCACAGATACATATATATACAATTCCTTGACATCCGTCCATGTCATTTTCCCCAGCACAGTAACTTAAACACTTTGTTAAGCATATACTTGTTTATATTACACTTTTCTCTCCTGACACTCGTCCGTGTCACTCTCCCCAGCAAGTTGAACACTCATCTATACACCACTCATACTTATTTTACTTATACAGATACTCGTCCGTATCTTGTATACACCATTTATATCCCCACAGACTCGACACTCGTCCGTGTTCTTTGTTAACCCGTTGGTACTCGTCTGTACCATCATCTCAGAATATGCGTCAAGCGTTTGTTTCTACCTGATACTCGTCCGTATCATAGTCTTAAGGATGCTCGTCCGCATCTTTAATCCATACACTGTGTCAAACACTCTTGTCTTCTTGAATTTAGGCACCCGTCTGTGTCTACCTTTCCCCAGAAGAGTCCCCTCAGAATCAACACTCGTCCGTGTTCCTTGTTAACCAGTTGGTACTCGTCCGTATCATCATCTCTGAACATGTGTCAGTATTTGTTTCTACCTAATACTCGTCCGTATCATAGTCTTAAGGATGCTCGTCCGCATCTTTAATCTATACACAGCGTCAAAACACTTATGCCTCTTATTTTCTTTTGGATGTAAACACTCGTCCGTATTTATTATTCCCTAGTGGAGTAAAATTTGCTTTTATCTGACATTCGTCTTATGTCATGATAAACCTTGAGAGCAGCCGTCCCCTGCTAGGTGATCGTCCTTCACCTCTTGATGATCGACCTTCATCATGCTCATCCGATGGCCGTCCCCATCGTTGACCTTTTATCCGGCATTCGTCCTATGTCGCGATATTTTCGGCAGCCGTACCCTGCCAGGTGATCGTCCTTCACCTTTTGATGATCGTCCTTCATCATTTTATCCGATGGCCATCCCCATCGTTGATTTTGTTATCTGACATTCGTCCTATGTCATGATAAACCTTGAGAGCAGCCGTCCCCTGCTAGGTGATCGTCCTTCACCTCTTGATGATCTACCTTCATCATGCTCATCCGATGGCCGTCCCCATCGTTGACCTTTTATCCGACATTCGTCCTATGTCGCGATATTTTCGGCAGCCGTACCCTGCCAGGTGATCGTCCTTCACCTTAGATGACCGTCCCTCATCTTATCCCCGACAGAGCAGCCATCCCCTGCTAGGTGATCGTCCTTCACCTTTGATGACCGTACCTCATCATCTGTTTATTTCATTTATTCTTTAACCCAATGGCCGTCCCCGTCGTGGTCCCTTTTCCTTTTCCTGATGATCGTCCTTCATCAGTTTAGCCCGATGGCCGTCCCCATCGTTGGTTACCTTACTTTATGAACTTGATGGCCGTCCCCATCATTTGTTCATTAATCCCAAGAGAATCTTATAGCTTTATTTTGATGGCCGTCCCCATCATAATCTCTTATATCCCCAGCATGTCGGCCGTCCCCGTCATTGCTTTATTTCCCGCATTTTTCCAGCATGTCGGCCGTCCCCGTCATTGCTCTTTCCCCAGCAGTCGTCCTCTGCTCGACGGTCGTCCTCCGTCGCCCACACTTTATATTATACTTTATCTTCCTTTACAATCCATATCCCTTTTCTTCTTCATTCTGTGAGTGCAAATTTTGGACTGTCTTTGGTATTCAACCACAAGTTATCCTGTTTGCCTGATAAGCTGTCGCTTACATCTAGCACAGCTAACTCATGTTTGAATAGGGGCAGCTGTAAACACCCCAAATTTTCCCTCACCCATTCACACCATGGCTTGTGATCATTTCATATGCATAAGTTCAATCATAGCATCTCATATTACATTTTTGATTCACTGCATTGGTTCAAAGTCATTTGCATCTAGGGTTTGTGATCTGAGCAATCCAAGAGCTTCTTTAGCCACTCCAAAGGTCATCAATCACTTCAAAGGGGTCCATGTATGTTCAAGCATCATATTATATCCACTCAAAGTCAATAATGTCAAAGAATCACAAGAACTGAAAATGGTATGGAAGCAGAGCCAGGTTTGACTGCACAGATGACCTAAAATTAGGGTTTTGGTTTCAGTGGCCATAACTCCAAATTTTTTGGTCATTCTTGTTTCTATTGGTCTCTATATGGTATAGGGAGCATGCATATCAAATTTCATGAAGAAACTCCATGGGGAAGTCATCTGATCAAGAGTTGACTTTTCAAGCAAGTCAGTGTAAAATCAGGGCATCTGAGGCCCCCAATGACCCAACCAAAGGGTTTTCTTCATCATTTTGATTGTGCATGATCTTTATTTGATCATGGAAGATGTTGGAAGTTCAAAAAATTGAATAATTTCAAGTCTTTTGCAAAGTTGACTTTTTAATGAAATTGCCATTTTGGGAAACTTTTTCAACCCTTGCTTTTTGATTCAAAAATGCTTCAAATGAAAAAACTTTGGTCATGAAAGTTGTAGAATGGATCATTCCCTTTTCAAAAAGTACAAGAACATGATCTAATTCATTTTGGATCAAAAGTTATGGCTTGTCAAAGTTGGCTAAAATCACAAAATTTGAAGTTTTCTACCAAAGAGGCATTTTGCAAAATGACTTGATCAAGTGTTCTAAAGACCTCAAATGTGTACAATTTCTTCACAACATGATTACATGACCTCTAAAAATCAGAATTGGCCCAAGAATCATCTCATTTCATGCCTTGAACTTCAAGAAATCTCAAAGGAACCAAACTTGAATCAACTTGCAAAACTTATCATAAGTCACAAACCACTTGCTGAATCACCTCATAAACAATTCCATGGCTCTCCCTAAACTCAGCTGATCCCAAGCATGCCAAAAAGCAAGTTGTACCATTGCCCATACCTCAAGTACAAATCAAGTTGACATTTTGGCCAAAGACCCATACCAATCACAATAGGCCAGCACCCACTCTCTGACCTATCACAATTGTTTATACAAATCAAAAGCAAGCCAAAGCACATAACACTTCATGCTGAAACACACCAAAGCCCTAGTTTTCAAGTTTATGCTCCATTTGCAAAACTCTTCGAAACTCATCACACAAGCCTCAAACACATAAACCAACTTCACAAACAATCTCCATATGCTCCACTGATCACAAAGCACCCATCATCATAGCCTGAAACCCTCAGAAACCAAAATACGATTTCTGCCCCTCATTGAGCAGAACTTCAGCCATCTTTCAAACCAACCATTACAAACTTCAAACAAGCCTTGAAAGCTTCTCAAGAGGTCCAGGGGAGATGATTGCAAGCAAGACATCAGCTAGAAAGTGCTAGAAACCAAAGTTTCGATTCAGGTAGCCATGGAAATTCATTTTTCCAGAACTCTTATCTCTTGTTTCTAAAATGATCTACATGCTTCCCTGAGTTCACTGAGCCTTTTATTTTTGAAAATGATTGAGTTTTGAGGTTGTATGCTTGTTCTGAAACTTTGCCCGTGAATTGATTTTTGCTTTGATTCTTATGATTCAGTGAAAATAAATGGATTTTGGGGTGGGGTTTAGGTTCAGTGATGTTTAAGGATGAAATCTGGAGATTTTAGTGGTGTTTTGATGCGTAGAGAGTGAGATAGCATGAACACCTTGCCGGAGAAGACGATCGGAACAGTGTTCCGGTCGTCTGAAAGTAATTAGGGCTAATTAATTAGGGTTAGCCAAGTTTGAATGTGAGCCGTCCAAACGCGCGCGTAGTCAACTCCCGCCCCCTGGAATTTGAATCCTGGCCCTTGGATGCGCATACTTTCCCATTTTCAGTTTAAATTCATTTTATTTTTCATCTAATTGCATTTGTTTTCTTCATTTTATTAAAAATAGCAAAACATCTTTAAAAATTCTGAAAATTTTTATGCAAGCTTTTATTAATTTTCAGAAACCAAAAACATTTTTATTTTTATTTTTTGCATTAAAAAATATTTTTAAATCATTTAAAAGTTTATTTTTAATTAATTAATGGGAATTAATTAATTAAAAATACTTTTAGGTATTTAAAAATCACCAAAAAATTCATGAAACCTTTAAAATCATTTAGAAACATTGTCCAACCCTCAAACCAAATTTCTTTTTTGATCTTGATGTCTTTTGACAATTTTTCATAGAATTAATTTCATTTCAAGGCATTATTTTGATCCAATCTTTGAAAATTCATTTCTGCCTAGTCTTTAAGAGTTGGACTTTGATTCTTTTTGCATTGTGTCTTGCATATCATGTAGTTCATAGGATTAAATTGGCATGATTTGATTTTGCATTTTCAATTTGTTTGACATTTTTCTTGACAAGGTACCTTAAAACCCTAGCATTTTTAAGAAATTCATAACCCTCATTAGGTTAAGAGTTAGAACCCCTCCTTTGGGCAGTGAGTTTATATAGGTTTAGGGTTCCCTTGGATGCATTTTCAATTTTTTATCTTGATGTTTGCTTCTGGTTTTGGTTTTTGTTTGGTGCATTGATCATAAACCCTAATTTGGGCTTCCTTTTGCATTCATCTTCCATTTGCTTGCATACCATGACTTGCCATGGCATTTTATGCATCCATTTGATTCATTACACATATTAAGACATATTAGAAGCATGTTTGATCATTACATCTTTCATTTTCCATGTTGTATGTCATTTGCATTTCATAACTTTTCATGTATATTCATGATTCTAAGCATGCTTCTCTTGCATCCACATGTTTGTATGACCATCCCCATGCCTTGTTTCATGTTTGCACCATCTCATAACATCATTATCATCTCATATATGCTTCTGGTTTTAGTTTGCATCATCCCATTTCATCTCATTTTGCATTACATTGCATTCCTTTCACTAACTTTTCAGGTGGTAAGTTACTTTGAGAAGTGAATTTGCCTTCACTTCTCACAATTTATTTTCATCTCTCTTATGCATCATTGCTGCATTTTGTTTTGTGTTTGAGTTTGAGCTTGCTCCTTCTTCTTCTTCTTACTTTCTTTCTTCAAGTGACTTGTCTTCTTAAATGAAGCAAGTTACTTTGCTTCTCCTTGCTCCTTTCATCTGCTTCCTGGTGGTTCCTCTGAAGATCTTTCTTGTAAACCTCACAAACCTTAGGAACAACCAAGCATGACAATAATTAGGGTTTTGATTAATCCCCCCATTTAGATTTTACCTTTGTGTCTCATTGAGTCTTCTCTTCTCATCTCATAATCAAGGACTAAACCCTAAAGGCTTCAAGGCTTTGTGATTAGGCTTATGCCTGCATCCTTCTATTAGGATGGAGTGTATAAATTTAATCCTAAGTGTTAAACCCTTAATGTGTTTAAATCCTTTAATCAATTCACCTAATAATTCTCAAGACATCAAGCTTGTAACTTGGGCCTTGCATTAGGGTTCTAATTCTTCCTTAATTGGTTAAGAAGGACTAACCCTAGTGTTAATGGACAAGTCCCCCTCAAGTTGTCTTACAAACCCTAAAAAACACTTCTTCATCATATCATTAACTAAAATCCATCTTAATAAAGGCTTTGTTTTGTCATGGAATTAATCCCTAATCATGGATTAAGTTGAGGAGCTTTCCTCAGCTTAAACATCCTCATTTATTATCCTTCTATTAGGATGGTGTAATGGGCCTGTTTAATCCCTGATTATAGCTTAACCTCATTACTTAACACTAAACAAAAACACCAAAAACATCTAAATAATCACAAGTAGGTTAATGATCTTAATCCTACACCATGGTGATTAAGTGTGAGAAGCTGACTTCACACTTAAGGTCTTCTCATTACCCCTAATCAGAGGGAAGATGTGATGAGTTTACTAAATCCATTGGTTTAGGCTTAAGCTCATTTACTTATGACAAACTCCAAAAAGCAATAAAAGACTGAAAATACAAAAAACAAACAATAATCGCCTCCTCCGGGATTCTTTTCTCATCTCATTCACTCATAAACGAGAACTTGCTTCTTCCGTCTAATGCAAGACAGTTTGCACCTGAGCCAGACAGGTCATACACTTGAGCATAGGCAAGTAAGCAGTTCACAAGTCAATTCTTCTTTCAGTCTCTTTGGGTCGAACTACGGTGTTCTGACTTCCTCATTGCACGAGAGGATACGTAGGCATAACTTAACAGTTATCGAACAAAAGTCTCTGTATATTCCCCCTCCTTCCTGTATCATTCTTCAAGTCTCATAGTCCTGAGCATTTCACTTCTGTTCTTACACTGACACTTCACATATTTCACTCCACCATTCTTCTTACACTGACACTTGTATTCTTTCTAGCTTTGATACACAGATAACACTGACACTACCCCTTTAAAACACAAATCTTTTAAGCGTGGATCCCGTCGAGTACGACGGACAATCTGGATGCTAATACCTTCCCAGGTTATAACCAACCCCCTTTCTCAGTCTCTCTGGTTCGCAACCGTCTTATCCATATCTCTTTCTAGGTCTATGCAGCATTACCTTTCCTTCGGGATAAAAATGCCTAGCTGGCGACTCTTTTCTTTTCCTGTGAGTTCACTCCTGTGTGTCCTCACACCCTCCTTTCGCCGACCATTCGCGTCTGTAACATATTTGAGCTAAGTCTCATCTTTTGGGAGCGACAACTCTTCATGTGGCTGTATAGCTTTCTCTTCTTGTTGTAACAACCTAGCAAGCTCTACAGGTACTTCACAATCGTCCTCATTTCTATCTTCCGCTTGATAGATCGGATTCTCGAAATTATAATTGGCAATAGTAGAACTGTTATCAACAGGATCCATAGTGGATGAGAATCTGCATTTTAGTGATGTGGGTGTGTGTAAGAACACATAGCTGATAAAAGTAAAATAAAATAAAAGAAAGACAAGGAACACAATATTTACGAAAACGAAACGTCCACTGATTTTTATTGAATGAAGTATGCAAATGAAATGACATCCCGAAACAAGCATACCATTGTGCCTCGGGTAAGGCACAAGGCTTTAGAGTTTAATTGTTCAAAAATTACAAACTTAAAAGTAACAACACAATAATAGTATTTACTCCTGACTAAAGGAGATAGGAATAACATCATCAGCTTTCCAATTATTGAGCCCAGCACCCACAGTAGGAAAAATCCAAGCATCCAAGTTGTAATCTTCATCATAGTCACCCACAACATTGATCTGATCTTTCATAATCCCCTGATTGGTGATACGAACAGCACGAGCACGACGGACAACCTTCTGGGACTCTGCAGTGAAACCCAAACCAAATTTGTCAGACTTGTAAGGAATGTCAGGAAGCTGACCCCAAATAGTACAACCACCTTCATCCACCACAGCTCTAGCATCTTTGAGGGAGGCTATTGTAGGAGGTACTCTGGTGACTACAGGAACTTTCTTGACAATAGGAGGAGCTTCAAAATTATTAACAACCCAAGGAACTACTTCAAACGTCTGGCATGGAGTTTCAACATATTCACCTTCCACTTAGAGATATTTAAATGTGTTCACATGGCTAACTATATATCCTTCCTTTCCGTAAACAGTGACAACTTTTCCTTCTACTGGATATCTCAGCTTCTGATGTAAAGTAGAAGTTACAGCACCTGCCCCATGGATCTAGGGGCGCCCAAGCAAACAAGAATACGAAGGACGAATATCCATTACATAAAAGGTAGCATTGAAGACCTGAGAACCTACTTTGATTGGGAGATCTATTTCTCCATGCACCACTCTTCTCGAACCATCAAAAGCATTCACCACTATATTACTGGGCTTCAACACAGCATCTTCAGGACTAAGCTTATTCAGAACTTATTTGGGCAACACATTCAGCGAGGAACCATTGTCTATTAACACATGTGACAGGGTAGTGCCCCTATATTCAATGGAGATATGTATAGCCCTATTATGATCCCTCTTAGCAGGAGTTAAATCAGCATAGGAGAAACCTAACCCATTATCATAGGTCAATTGTGCAACACAATTTTCAAACTGGTCTACAGAAATCTCATTTGGTACGTGAGCAGTCTTCAAAAATTTAATCAAGGCTTTAGCATGATCCTCAGAACACAACAATAAAGACAACATGGAAATCTTGGAGGGAGTAGGCCCCAATTGATCAACAATATCATAATCACTCTTGCGAATGATCTTCAGTACTTCTTCCATCTGCTTAGAAAGATCATCAGCAGTTGGTGCATCAGCTTTCACAGGTTCGATAACAGGACCTTTGCCCCGAGCATCAGCAGTGGAGGTAGTAGTTGGAGTAACTATATTCTTGGAAGCAGCCGGAGAAGAGAAAACTCTTCCACTTCGTGCGATCTTACTAGATCCAGCAATATTGTCAACATCAAGGTTTTCATCAGCAACAGGTGTCTCAGCTAAGGATTCCTGTTTAACACCATGAATATAAACATCGGAGCCATAATGCCAAGGCACTGCTTTATCAGAAGTGTACGGAATAGGACCAGGAGTGGTAATGACCATAGGAGCCACTCTAGCTTCAGCAACAATCTTCACAGGGCCTTCAGCAGTAATCTTAATTTGACCCTTATGAATGATTTTGACAGGACCCTTGGAAGTAATCCTTACTGGCGCTTTATCAACCATATCCACCTCTTCAACCTTCGCACCTTTAGTTATGTGTTCAACCATGCTCTCTACAGAAGGTGTCCTCTCAAACAATATGGTGTAATTGTCCATGAGGCGTTGGATATCGTCCTTCAACTTCCAGCAACTATCCGGTTTATAAGCACAATAGAAACAATCTTCATTACAACCTGGAAAGAACCCAGCTTGTACCAACTTCTTCTTAACAACAGACAATGGTGTAGTCACATCTGCAACTGAAGAAATATGTGAAACTTCATCAATGGCATTGACAGTCTTCTCATGATTTGGCATGGGAGCAGTAATCACATTTGGAGTACCCGGAGGGTTAAACTCAATTTCTCCAGCATCAATCATATCCTGAATCTTATTCTTCAATATCCAACAATTATTAATATCATGTCCTGGGCAATTAGAATGATATGCACATCGTGCATTAGGATTGTACCTGGGAGAGGTAACATTGGGGTTCTGAGGAGGGTCTTTCAAAGTAATGAGTTCACCCTTCAACAAGTGTTGCAAGGCTTGGGCCAGTGACATGTTGAACTTGGTGAACTGTCTTCTAGGCCTCTGCTGATTGCTCTGTGGTTGTTCTGGTGTTGCAGGAGTAGGATTGGAGATATGAACTGCACTCACAGATTGATGCCTCCTATTACGATCAGGTTGACCATAAACAACATTTGACTCTTTCTTCCCACTAGGGGGTTTCTTTGTAGTACTGGATGAAGAAGCGCCCACTTGGATCTTGCCACTCTGTAACACGGTGGGAGAACTGACTTTAGTTATGTTGCGGATAGCAAAAGTCGCCACCAACTTTTATTTTATCCAAAGGAAAGGCATAAAAGAACAGGAAAGACCTTTTAAAAGATTTTTGGGTCCGGGGGTAGGTTATGTAAAGGGAAGGTATTAGCACCCTTTACATCCATGGTTATCCATGGGCTCTTAGTTACTTAGCTCACTTTAAATTGTTTTGAAAAAAATGTAGTGTGTGAATAGAAATTTTCTTAAGTATTTTATAATGATCCATGTACGGATATATATAAAACCTTTGTTTTGAAAATTGTTTGAAATGTATGAAGTGTTTGAAATGTTTTGAAGAGTGAGCAAGTATCTAAGAGGAACCTATCCTAAGTTAAGTCTTTTTTGTTCTTGAATGTCCTTTAAGTGGTAAGACTATCCCTATTATTAAGGAATAGGTAGTCATTACCTTGGATGTGAGGGACAAGTGAAGGGACATCTGTTATTTAGGCAACTGTGGGGTGTATAAGCAATTCGGAGGGACTTATCATCTTTATTCGAAAGGGACAAGATCATTTACGAAGGCAACATTCGAAGGGACTTGATCTTTTTATCTGTTTAAGGGACTAGATGATATGAAATGAGGGACTTTGCTTTATACACCCTACTTGACCTTTTGTTTAGGCAACTTGAGAGGTAACCCTTAAGAAGTGAGATGGCGATCAAAGATCGACTTACGTGTGTGAGTGTACCAATTTAAATATTTATCTTTAAATTTAATGAGCTAAATTAATTTTTAAATACAAACATATTTCACTCCCTATTTTACTAACCATAGCATTTAAAAAATAAATATTAAACATTACTACTAAAATATTACATAAAGGATACAATTACATAATAATAATAATTAAAATAAAGCAAAATAAGTAATAATAAATAATTGGGTTAGTAACAATAATAATAAAAATAATATATAAATAAATAGGGGTTAGTAATAATAAAAATTAATAAGAATAAAATCAAGAATTTAACATAATAATGAATAATAAATTTAAAAGTGCAATTTTTAATGGATAATTATTTTTAAACAATTCATATTATATTCTAATTATTAGAAAGATTTGAATTATATACATGTTACGAAAATAAGGTTAATTATAATTAAATAAACATATTATAAAAATAAATTATATTTACAAAATTAAATTAAGAGTTTTTAATTATTTTAAGCATAATCTAAAATTATTTACATGCAAGAATTATATTAAATAATAATTATAAAATATGCACATAATTAAAGTTCACAAATAAATAAATTAAAAGTTATAATTAAATTTTATGTAAAAGAAAATTAGGGTTTGATTATTAATTAAAATATAAACAAGAATTATGAAATTAAAATAAATAGATAAATTAATATTTACAATTAGGGTTCATAGAAACAATTAGGTTTTATAAAAATATTTTAGGGTTTTAGAAAATATTAGGGTTTATATGTTTAGAAAAATAAATTAGGACAATTAATAATTATACAAAATTATACAATATTAATAGTATACAAAAATAAATATTAAATAATTTTTCTAATAAGATTTAATTTTAAAAAAGATGAGTTCTAAATTGTAGAAAAGAAAATAATAATATAAACATTCTATTTTTATTATTTAAATTTATTTAACTATAATATAAACTAATTAAATAAGAAAACAAAAAGAATGAAAAAAACTTACCTGGGCTGGGATTCGAACCCAGTCCCTGGACAATGCACCCTCCAAGACCAGCAAGCCAGCCACTGGGCTGCGCGCGCACCAGTGATATGGAAAACACTCCATTTGGTTTTGTTTCAAATCCTGTGAAAACCATGACAAAAACAAAAAAAAAATAGCACAAAAGGGCCTGGGGGGGATTCGAACCCAGGACCCTCCCACAACAAGCAAACACTCTTACCATCCAGCCAGAAGGGCGCAACTGATATACAATCCACAACAAGTTATAATATATTAAGTCCCGTGATTAAATGGAAAAATAAGAAAAAGATTGATGCATCCAAGGATCGAACCAAGGCCTTAAGCAATCCATACGCGCAATCCTTACCACTGGGCTAATCTGCATCAGTTGAAACAAAACAACAAACAACTCTAAAAATATTAAACCCAATTTTGAATCTTCTAGATGGCGCCAAGAACTTCGTCTTCCTCCTCTGGCCTTGCGTTTTTTGCTGCGAATTTCCCTATGAACTTTCCTGCGAATTCAAACACATACAGGACCTGCGAAACTCAACCACCATCAAAACAGTGAAATTGTTTCAAATTAATCAGTGCATTACGATCCCTAGAGTTCATACAACCATTTTATGTCTTTAAAATTTATTTATTTTAGGTTTATCATGTAACCCTAAAAGCTTGGTCGAAACCCTAACAATGGCAATTCCTTGTTCCTGCACCAAAAATGAAATCAAATATGCCAGAAACGATCCACATACAATTACAAACAAGAATCAATAACCAAAATCATGTTAGAATGCTTGTATGAATGAAATCGAAAATTTCAAATTTAAGATGAACATGGATTCGGTTTGGGTGATTTATGAAGCTATGGATGATGATAAGCAGTGCAATGCGTTCAGTGATCATCAAGGAACATGTTGAGACCTTTAGAATGCCTTGAAAGGGTCTGAATGATGGAATCCGAATTCAAGTTTTTGGTGATTTTTTTGAAAGTGAAAACTTACTCTTGAGGCAGAAGCTTCGTCCCTTGGCATTGTATTAGGTTTGTATACTTATAGTTGAGTGAAGCTAGGTCAAAAAATTGGATCATTGTTTGGACTTTTTGATTTTTGGAGATTGAAAAAGATTATGACTTAAATTTCATATATTTTTGAATGAGACCTTTCTATTTCAAGACAATCATCATCAATTGTATATCAATTTAATCCAATTCATGTTTATGACCTTCTAGAATCAAAATATATTTTAGATTTTCATATTTGATATTTTATTTAAATTTAAAATGATTTTTAATATAAAAAATCATAATAAATAAAATAAATAAAATAAAATTATGAAAATATCAAATAAATTTCGTGCATGATGTCATGGAACACCTTGGGTCACAAAAAGTTCAGCCCATTTGAAAGAATTTGGTTTTAAGACCCTATTTTCTTCATACACCACCCAAAAATTTCCCAACTTTGCAAGGGCACATATCCTTCAATTTTAATGCTATGAGGGTGTTCTTGGACATTTTGGAAAGCTTAAAGAGTCCTCTAACCAACCCCATTGGTTTCATGTCCATATCATTTACCATTATCAAGTTATGCCCTTTTGAAGTTGTTGACTTTTTGTTGACTTTTAAAAGGACCTATAATGTCTTAGCTCATACCTTCCAAATGAAGCATTTTTGGGATTGGCTTGTGAGACACAAAGTTGTAGAGAATTCAATTTCCTTCAAAATGAGCTTTGGATGGGAAAACTTTGATGAAGCATGTGAAAGTTATGGCTGGTCAAAGTTCAATTGACTTTTCCTGAGGAAACCCTAATTTAGAAACCTCTGATTCTTGATGATCTGAAATATCCTTGATGAATCATGATCAACCCTTGATAAAATTATGAATTTTACTTAATATACTTGATGTTGGCAAAAAATCATGAAGTTTGACTTTGGTTTGACCACAGTTGACCTCAGTTTGACTTTTTAACTGCTTTGACTGATTTTGACCTATCTGATCATCTGACTGAGCAAACCTTTGAGAAAAGTCTTGAAACTTGTCATGGGGATTCTTAAACACATATAAGATGTTATGAAACTCACTTGAAGTCTTGGAAGTCCAATTAGCCTGATTAAAGCCAAAACCTTAGTTTAGGATGCACTGCTTAGGAGGATGCATTGTCAGAGGGAATTGTCAAATCTTCTGACTAATTGTGAACTTTGTGAACCTTGTGAACCTAATGAGATGTCTTGTAAACTTCATGAACCTCATGAGAGGTCTTGTGAACCTCATAAGATGTCTTGTAAACTTCATGAACCTCATGAGAGGTCTTGTGAACCTTGTGAACCTCTAGGCACACAAAGTCTTGTATTGTGAGGGCAAATTTTGGGGTGCAACAGCTGCCCCTGTTCAATTTTCTAAAACCTGAGGGGTTAGATTGGTATATGTGCCAGTCGTGACCTGGAAGGTTGAAGGGGATTGAACACAAAAGCCCAAAAATTTGCACTCACCGGTGCGTAGAATAATGCTGATGACTAGTTGTATATGCTTGAGTGGGCTTAAAGATGCCACTTGGAGAAAAATTCTTCAAATATATCTCTTGGAGGATAAAGCAGTCCAAAATATGAAGATATAGCTTTTTGGGAGGATAAACAACGGCCCAAAGAAATGGTAGCTTTCAGGTATGATGATAGCTTTCAGGAAGATAAACAATGTCCTGAGGTATAAGTATAACTTTTGGGAGGATAAACAACGGCCCTATAGTTATGATATGGCTTTTGAGAAGATAAACAACGTCTCAAAATAGCCTTCGGGAAGATAAACGACGTCCCATGATAATGAGGTAACCTTTGGGAAGATAAACAACGGCCCAAGGTCATGATAGCTTTCAGGAGGATAAAAAACGTCCTGAGGTATAAGAAGCTTTCAGGAGGATAAACAACGTCCTGAGGTATGATGATAGCTTTCAGGAGGATAAACAACGTCCTGAGGTATAAACATAACTTTTGGGAGGATAAACAACGGCCCAATAGTCATGATATGGCTTTTGAGAAGATAAACGACGTCTCAAAATAGCCTTTAGGAAGATAAACGACGTCCCATGATAATGAGGTAACCTCTGGGAAGATAAACAACGGCCCAAGGTAACAAATCGTTGATGAAGTTTGTCTGCTGGAGAATTAATCTGAAAAACAAGATTATAACATTCTGTATGATAACATTAGTTTATGCATTATGTATGCATGTATAATATGATGCACTTAAGTAATGTATTATGTATTTATGGATATGTACGATATGATGTAAATGATGTATGTATGTATCATGCAGCTTGAAGCGCCTGGATATCTTTGTATAACAACTTCTGACCAGGGAAAATAAATCCCGATTCGTTGCTGAAGAATATGAGGAACTTGTTCCCGTCTTGTTTGATAATATAGTATTCACAACCTCCCGTCTTCGTTCGATAGTAAGGTATACATAACCTCCCGTCTTCGTTCGATAGTAAGGTATACCTAACCTCCCATCTTCGTTCGTCGTACTCCTATTGGAAAAATAAATTCCCGACTATCCGTATGAGGATAAAAGAGATGGATATAAATTCCAGGGGAAATGTGACTCGAAGTACTTATGAAGATGGATTTAACCTACCGGGGGACTTGTAGCTGTCTTGTGGGAATGAACCGGCGAAGCTTCGTTGAAATCCTTCCCTCGTTCGTCCTTTGTAAATACTATTATTGCATTTTCATGCATTTCTGGTAAACATCAATCATATTAAGCATTTATGCATTTCTGGTAAACATCAATCATATTCAAAAGCATACATACATTCAAACACAACCAATGGACATTTCGCTTATGAAAATAGGGTAAAAGTAAATCTGGATTCAAAGATGGAATTTTATTTATATCACAAAGTGACCTATACATAGGCAAGTTTGTACAAGGAGACAGAAATCCTAGCAAGAGGAATTCGTCATAACAAGTTTTACAAAACAAGGAGAATCAGCTATGTGGGAAATAATCCTATTGAGTTTCAATTCTACTATTGCCATTATCTTTAAGTATCTCATCTTCTGCTGTCGAGACGGAAACGATTGGATTGAGTTTTATCTGTTCGAACTTGAGTAAGTAGCACAACTGGTTGTAGTTACATGGGTGATCCAAACGAGACATAGTCATACGCTTTAATCCCTAACTTTTGCCTGGATTGCCTTTCCAGGTTTTCAACCCACCGGGATACCCTTTTTTGCCCAAGCCGCCTTTTCAGGTTTTCGACTTGCCGGGTGTACATCTTTTTTATATATCCCTAATTTTTGCCCGAACCCTTTTGGTTCGCCGGGATGCCCTTATTTTTGCCTAGGCCAGTCAACCTAGCGGGTCTCTTTTTATGCGTAGTATTTTTTAACTATGTCTGCGTTTACAGGCTGTGGGAAGTCTTCACCGTCCATAGTAGTGAGTATCATGGTACCTCCTGAGAATACTGTCTTGACTACAAATGGTCCTTCATATGTAGGAGTCCACTTTCCCCTAGGGTCACCCTGTGGTAATATGATACGCTTGATTACCAAATCACCAGCCTGATATACCTTTGGCTTAACCTTCTTGTTGAAAGCCTTGATCATTCGTTTCTGGTACATCTGGCCATGACAAACAGCTGCTAACCTCTTCTCATCAATCAAATTTATCTGGTCAAGTCGAGTCTGAATCCACTCATCTTCATCCAAGCCTGCATCCTTCATGATTCTTAAAGAAGGGATCTGAACTTCAATGGGCAGAACTGCTTCCATACCATAAACTAAGGAGAATGGAGTTGCCCCTGTTGAAGTACGTATTGTAGTACGATAACCATGAAGAGCAAATGGTAACATCTCATGCCAATCCTTGTAAGTAACAGTCATCTTCTATATCATCTTCTTAATGTTCTTATTAGCAGCTTCAACTGCCTCATTCATCTTCGGACAATACGGAGAAGAGTTGTGATGCTTAATCTTGAACTGCATGCAGAGATCAGTAATCATAGTGTTGTTCAGATTAGAGCCATTGTCAGTAATAATCCTTTCAGGGATGCCATACCTACATATGAGATTATTCTTAATGAATCGAGCCACAACATTCTTAGTAACAGATGCAAATGAAGCTGCCTCTACCCACTTCGTAAAGTAATCAATAGCAACCAGGATGAAACGATGCCCATTAGAAGCAGTAGGCTTGATCTCACCAATCATATCAATGCCCCACATGGCAAAAGGCCAAGGAGAAGTCAACACATTCAATGGTGATGGAGGTACATGTACTTTATCAGCGTAGATTTGACACTTGTGACACGTTTTGGAATGTTGATGGCAGTCAACTTCCATGGTAGACCAATAATAACCTGCTCTCAATATCTTCTTTGCCATAGTATGACCACTAGAATGAATGCCAAAGATCCCATCATGCATATCTTCCATAATCTCAGTTGCTTCCTTCTTATCCACACATCGAAGCAAAGTTGAATCATGATTGCGCTTGTACAAAATTCCATTACTCAAAAAGAATTTAGCAGAAAACCTTCTCAGAAACTTCCTATCTTTGACAGATGCCCCTTCAGGGAATTCCTGAGTTTCAAGATATCTTTTCACTTCATAGAACCAAGGTTTCTCCTCTGCTTCATCAGTGCCAATCTCATTGCAGTATGCAGGCTTCTCAAATCTATCAATGGTAATCTTAGGAGCTTCATCATCCCAGCTGATCTCAAACATGGATGCCATGGTGGCTAATGCATCTGCCAACTGATTCTCTCTTCGTGGAATATGTCCAAAGGTAATCTCTTTAAAATATGGGATCAAAGACAACACAAGTTCTCTGTAAGGAATGAGATTATCATGTTTGGTATCCCAATCTCCTTTGATCTGACTTACTACCAGGGATGAATCTCCATACACGTCTGGGAACTGAATCTTCATATCAATGGCAGCTTTAATACCCAGGATACATGCCTCATACTCAGCCATATTATTGGTACAATAGAAACAAAGTCTGGCAGTAATCGGGGTATGACAACCTTCAGGGGAACTGATCACAACACCAACACCATTACCAAGTGCATTAGAAGCTCCATCAAAAACCATAGTCCATCGGGATTCTGGTTCAGGTCCGTCATATTGTCCAGGTTCTTTGGTAATAATCATAATGTCTTCATCAGGGAACTCAAAACTCATTGACTGGTAATCATCCACTGCTTTATGAGCCAAATGATCAGCTACCACACTTCCTTTAATGGCCTTCTGAGTAGTATACTGTATATCATATTCTGTCAAGATCATCTGCCATCTTGCTATTCTTCCGGAGAGAGCAGGTTTCTCGAATATGTACTTGATTGGATCCATCTTCGAAATCAACAAGGTAGTATGGGTCAACATATACTGTCTTAGTCGGCGAGCAGCCCATGCCAAAGCGCAGCAAGTTTTCTCGAGCAGTGAGTATCTTGTTTCACAGTCGGTAAACTTTTTGCTAAGGTAGTATATTGCCTGCTCTTTTCGACCAGACTCGTCATGTTTTCCCAACACACACCCCATTGAGTTGTCTAACACTGTTAAGTACATAATCAAGGGTCTTCCATCAACTGGTGGCATCAAAATTGGAGGTTCTAGGAGATATCTCTTGATTTCATCAAATGCAGTCTGGCACTCATCATTCCACTCCATTACCTGATCTTTCTTCAACAACTTGAAGATTGGCTCACAGGTAGCTGTTAATTGGGAAATAAATCTTGCAATGTAATTCAATCGTCCCAAGAAACCTCTAACTTCCTTCTCAGTACGGGGAGCTGGCATCTCTCGTATAACTTTCACTTTTGCAGGATCCACTTCAATACCTTTTCCACTGACAATGAAACCCAGGAGCTTACCAGATCTAACTCCAAAAGTACATTTGTTTGGGTTCAATCTTAACTTGTATTTCTTCAACCTCTCAAATAACTTATGCAGATGATCAAGATGTTGCTCTTCATTCTGGGACCTGGCTATCATATCATCCACATACGCCTCTATCTCATGATGAATCATATCATGAAACAAAGCCACCATAGCACGCTGATATGTTGCCCCTGCATTCTTCAAACCAAATGGCATCACCTTATAACAAAAAGTTCCCCACTGTGTAACAAATGTTGTCTTCTCCATATCTTCAGGTGCCATCTTGATTTGATTGTAACTAGAAAAACCATCCATGAAGGAGAATACTTTATGCTGAGCAGTGTTGTCTACCAGAACATCAATATGAGGAAGTGGAAAGTCATCTTTGGGGCTGGCCTTGTTCAAATCCCTGTAGTCTACACACATACGAACCTTACCATCTTTCTTAGGCACTGGTACCACATTTGAAACCCACTGAGGATAAGAAGTCACAGCTAAGAACCCTGCATCAAACTGTTTCATTACCTCTGCTTTAATCTTATCTGACATTTCAGGCTGCATACGACGAACCTTCTGTTTCTTTGGACGACAATCTTCTTTCACTGGTAAACGGTGAACTACAATGTCTGTATCCAACCCTGGCATATCTTCATAGGACCAAGCAAAGATTTCCACATAATCATGTAACATCTGAATCAATCTGCTCTTGACACTATCCTCTAATTCAGCCCCTATCTTGACCTCTTTCCTATTTTCTTCAGTTCCCAGGTTCACAACTTCGACTGGCTCTTCATGTGGCTGTATAGATTTCTCTTCTTGTTGTAACAACCTAGAAAGCTCTACAGGTACTTCACAATCGTCCTCATTTCCATCTTCAGCTTGATAGATCGGATTCTCGAAATTATAATTGGCAATAGTAGAACTGTTATCAACAGGATCCAGAGTGGATGAGGATTTGCATTTTAGTGATGTGGGTGTGTGTAAGAACACATAGCTGATAAAACCAAAATAAAAGAAAAGAAAGACAAGGAACACAATATTTACGAAAACGAAACGTCCACTGATTTTTATTGAATGAAGTATGCAAATGAAATGACATCCCGTAATAAGCACACCATTGTGCCCCGGGTAAGGCACAAGGCTTAAGAGTCTAATTGTTCAAGAAATTACAAACTTAAAAGTAACAACACATTAATAGTATTTACTCCTGACTAAAGGAGATAGGAATAACATCTTCAGCCTTCCAGTTGTTGAGCCCAGCACCCACAGTAGGAAAAATTCAGGCATCCAAGTTGTAGTCTTCATTATAGTCACCCACAACATTGATCTGGTTCTTCATAATCCCCTGATTGGTGATACGAACAGCACGAGCACGACGAACAGCCTTCTGGGACTCTTCATCCACCACAGCTCTAGCATCTTTAAGGGAGGCCATTGTAGGAGGTACTCTGGTGACCACAGGAACATTCTTGACAATAGGAGGAGCTTCATAATCATTAACGATCCAAGGAACCACTTCAAATGTCTGACACGGAGTTTCAACATATTCACCTTCCACTTCAAGATATTTAAAGGTGTTCACATGGCTAATCATATACCCTTCCTCTCCGTAAACAGTAACAACCTTTCCTTCTACCGGATATCTCAGCTTCTGATGTAAGGTAGAAGTTACAGCACCTGCCCCATGGATCCAGGGACGCCCAAGCAAACAAGAATACGACGGACGAATATCCATTACATAAAAGGTAGCATTAAAAACCTGAGAACCAACTTTGATTGGGAGATCAATTTCTCCATGCACCACTCTTCTCGAGCCATCAAAATCCTTCACCACTATATTACTGGGTTTCAACACAACATCTTCAGGACTAAGCTTATTCAGTACTTCTTTGGGCAACACGTTCAGAGAGGAACCATTGTCTATTAATACATGTGACAGGGTAGTGCCCCTGCATTCAATTGATATATGTAGAGCCCTGTTATGATCCCTCTTGGCAGGAGTCAAATCAGCATCAGAGAAACCTAACCCATTATCATAGGTCAAGTGTGCAACACAATTTTCAAACTGGTCAACAGAAATCTCATTTGGTACATGAGCAGTCTTCAGAAATTTAATCAAGGCCTTGGCATGAGCCTCAGAGCACAATAATAAAGACAACATAGAAATCTTGGAGGGAGTATGCCCCAATTGATCAACAATGTCATAATCACTCTTGCGAATGATTTTCAATACTTCTTCCATCTGCTTAGAAAGATCATCAGCAGCTGGCACATCAGTTGGTATAGGTTCAATAACAGGACCTTTGCCCCGAGCATTAGTGGTGGAGGTAACAGCTGGAGTAACTGTATTCTTGGAGGTAACTGGAGAAGAGAAAACTCTTCCGCTTCGTGTGATCTTACTAGATCCAGCAATATTATCAACATCAATGTTTTCATCAGCAACAGGTATATCAGCTAAGGGTTCCTGCTTAACACCATGGATATAAACATCAGACCCATAATGCCAAGGCACAACTTTATCAGAAGTATACGGAATAGGACCAGGAGTGGTAATGATCATAGGAGCCACTCTAGCTTCAGCAACAATCTTCACAGGGCCTTCAGCAGTAATCTTAATTGGACCCTTATGAGTGATTTTGACAGGTCCTTTGGAAGTAATCCTCACCGGTACTTTATCAACCATATCTACCTCTTCAATCTTCGCACCTTTAGTTATATGATCAACCATACTTTCCACAGAAGGTGGAGTCCTCTCAAACACTATGGTGTAATTATTCATGAGGCGTTGAATTCCGTCCTTCAACCTCTAGCAGCTATCCGGTTTATAAGTACAATATAAACAATCTTCACGACAACCTGGAAAAAACCCAGCTTGTACTAGCTTCTTCTTAATGACAGACAATGGTGTAGTCAACTCTGCAACTGAGGAAATATGTGAATCTTCATCAATGGCATTGACAGTCTTCTCATGATTTGGCATGGGAGCAGTGATCACATTTGGAGTACCCGGAGGGTCAAACTCAATCTCTCCAGCATCAATCATATCCTGAATTTTGTTCTTCAATACCCAGCAATTATTGGTATCATGTCCCTGACAATTCGAATGATATGCACATCGTGCATTAGGATTGTACCTGGGAGAGGTAACATTAGGATTCTGAGGAGGATCTTTCAGAGTGATAAGTTCAGCCTTCAACAAGTGTTGCAAGGCTTGGGCCATTGACATGTTGATCTTAGTGAACTGCCTTCTAGTCCTCTGTTGATTTCCCTGGGGTGGCTCTGTTTGCAGGAGTTGGATTGGAGATATGAACTGCACTCACAGACTGATGCCTCATATTACGATCAGGTTGACCATAAACAACATTTGACTCTTTCTTCCCATTAGGGGGCTTCTTTGTAGTACTGGATGAAGAAGCACCCACTTGGATCTTTCCACTCCTTATACCACTTTCTACGCGCTCTCCAGTCATTATCAAATCAGTGAAGCCAGATGATGAGCTTCCAATGAGATGACTGTAAAAAGGACCATTCAATGTACACATGAACATATCAACTAACTCCCTGTCAGTTAGAGGGGGTTGCACTCTTCCATCCAAGTCTCTCCACTTCTGAGCATACTCCTTGAAGCTCTCTTTAGCACCCATAGACATGCTCTGAAGTTGCATGCGAGTAGGGGCTAAATCAGCATTGTATTGATATTTATTATAGAAGGCTTCAGCAAGATCATTCCAATCACGGATGTTGACACTCTCCAACTGATAATACCACTCCAATTGAGCTCCAGATAAGCTCTCTTGGAAGAAATGGATCCACAACTT
Source organism: Lathyrus aphaca (assembly GCA_963966055.1). Classification (NCBI taxonomy): domain Eukaryota; kingdom Viridiplantae; phylum Streptophyta; class Magnoliopsida; order Fabales; family Fabaceae; genus Lathyrus; species Lathyrus aphaca. Next base: position 48,053,843 of record OZ014524.1, on the reverse strand, counting down.
CTTATCAGCAGTATGGGGTTGGATTCTCCGGACATAGGACCTCAGATGCAATTTGGGACAGGAAACACCATCATAAACAACAAAAGTAGGAACCTTGAAACCAATGGGTATAACCACCCCAGATATCAAACTCAGGTCTTCAAAATCCAGCCCAGAAGACTTTTGCAATTCCATAACATCCATTCTATCCACCAGCATTTTGAACTTATCTTCATTAGGCTCATGATAGTAGTTAGCTTCAGAATCAAAGTCCCCCATTGTATTATGGAGACTGCCTCCCTCTTTCTCAGACTCTTCAGACTCATAATCTTCAACCTGTTCTTTGGTCTTGACAGGACCTCTGAACCTTCTTCCCATGTTGATCAGGCCCCCTGATCTTCTAGTCTTCTTAGTCTTCTTGGCCAACAGTGTCTTCAATTCATCCTGCCCCTTGGACAAGTTCAGGATCAGCTCTTGGAACTGTGCATTTTTTGCCTGGAGATCTTTAACTGTTTGCTCAAGAGCCATTGCTGAAATAAACAGCGAGAAGATAAGAAACATGTGCACAATAAACCTGTGATGCAATGATATGTGAATGCGTATGCAATGTTTTCAAGGACCGCAGGATTTAAATTTTCTTAAACAAACAAGAAGGTAAACTTTTATTAGTGATAAATTTGTTTTGCCTCTTGGGCTTACAAAAAATGAAATGAAATAAATACAAGAGATGGGGTTTTAAGTCTCCCATGGACGTTTCCTCTTTGTGTTGAGGTATGAGTTGAGATTTCGTTCCTCGTGAAGTTGCTTTGTTAGTTCCAGGATTCTTTCTTGGCTTGCTTTGTAATGAGCCTCGAAGGTATCCCTTTGCTCCTTCAACTGGATCCAGGACCTCTGTAAATCTTCCATGTCAGTTGGCATGTCTGGGTGAAGGATGGTATAAGAAGTATCTCCTTCAGCAACAGGTTCCATGGTAACTGGCAGGATAGCAGGATATGGCATCATAAGAGTCTGAGCACGAGATCGCACCCATCTGAGATAAGCCTCCATAGGAATAGTGTACTTAGGCTCCAGAGTCTTGCTGTCAACCTTGTTCACTTTTCCCCATGCTCGTATGAATCTCTGACGGTAACCTTGAAGATCGTTGTCGTAGTCAAACACAATACCCTGAATCAACATGTCATGTGGACCATCACTCCGAGCGTAACCAAACTGACGTAAAGCTAAGAAATGATTGTAATTAATGCCTCCTCTTATGCCTAGAAGTGGCACATTAGGAAACACCCCACAACGGTCAATGATAGTGACATTCTCCATAGATCTGGAGCACCAATGGATATCTGAATGAGAGAGTGACATGATCCTTTTAGATCACCTAAACCCTTGTTCATTCTTCATTACTGAGCGAGGAAGGTGAGAAATAAACCACCTAGAGAGCAAAGGTATGTAGCACATCAAAGTTCCTCTTGCCTTTGTAGTACGAGTATGAAGAGAGTGCAGAATGTCTCCAAGAAATGTAGGCACTGGATTGTGACTCAGAAATATGTTGATGGCGTGAACGTCTACGAACTGATCTGGATTGGGGAACAACACTAAGCCATAAATCAACAAGGCTAAGATATCCTCAAAAGCATCATAGCTCCTAGCCTTCAAGAACACTTGAGCCTTCTCTATCAACACCTTATCAAGAATACCCTTAACTTCGCTTCTCGTTTCTAGAACAATGTCAGATTTCTTCAGATGTAGAGCTGCAGCAATAACCTCTGGTTTAAGCTCTTTCTCCAAGCCTGTGAATGGTATTTGATCAAGAACAGGTATACCCATAAGTTTAGAGAATTCTTCCATTGTAGGAACCAGCTGGTAGTCGGGGAATGTGAAGCAATGGTGCTTAGGATCAAAGAACTGAAACAGAACACTCATCATGTCTTTATTGAATCCTGAGGTGACTAGATCCAATAGGTGACCATGTCTCTTGATGAACTGGGAGTGTTCAGACACTTGAGAAACCAACTCTTTAAGCTTAGGAGGTATTCCTACAAAGTTGATCCTGATAGTGTTTCTACGAGCAGAAGCCATGACCTGCAACAAAGAACAAAGATAAATCCTTTGGTCCTTGAAATGGTTAGTGAAAATGCAATGCTTATGATGCATGATGATGTCATGATATTATGCTCAATCACAAACATGTGGCACACACAAACAAGTCACACAATAGCCCTAGGTTTAAAGGCTTGCATGAGGTTTAAAGGTAAGTACCCTCCCCTGAAGTTTAGTTGGTTCATCCTGTCCTATAAAGGTAACCAGGTTCTAAGGGATCTCAATATCATTGATCCTTCACAAGGGTGGTTGTTCAGTAGGCAACTTACTTGCCAACCAAAACCCTCCAAGTTTAGAATCTCAATGAGCGTAGTATCGAGTATCAACCAACTTCAGTCTGCACCAAAGCCGGTTATCTCACTACTTTCTAAAGGCCAAGATGGGATAACTAGGGTTCTAAAAGTTAGTTAGTGCATTGACAATATATGGAAGCCTCATATTATCCTCAACTTGACTTAAGGAACATAAGCACCAACCAAGAAGTCACACTAACTATGGCCACCAGATCAACCATATCGGTATATGCCGTACAGTTTCCTTGGTCTATTGCCATTTACCTAAGGTACACCAGATCCGGGTTAGGATCTTTCACACATAAGAGCACCCCAACAGATAAGTATAAAGCAAACAAGGCAAACAATTTTAAAGTGATCTAATTCCTAAGGGTACCCCTCTTTTATTAAGTCCCCAGCAGAGTCGCCAGTTCTGTAACACGGTGGGAGAACTGACTTTAGTTATGTTGCGGATAGCAAGAGTCACCACCGACTTTTATTTTATCCAAAGGAAAGACATAAAAGAACAGGAAAGACCTTTTAAAAGATTTTTGGGTCCGGGGGGTAGGTTATGTAAAGGGAAGGTATTATCACCCTTTACATCCATGGTTATCCATGGGCTCTTAGTTACTTAGCTCACTTTAAATTGTTTTGAAAAAAATGTAGTGTGTGAATAGAAATTTTCTTAAGTATTTTATAATGATCCATGTACGGATTTATATAAAACCTTTGTTTTGAAAATTGTTTGAAATGTATGAAGTGTTTGAAATGTTTTGAAGAGTGAGCAAGTATCTAAGAGGAACCTATCCTAAGTTAAGTCTTTTTTGTTCTTGAATGTCCTTTAAGTGGTAAGACTATCCCTATTATTAAGGAATAGGTAGTCATTACCTTGGATGTGAGGGATAAGTGAAGGGACATCTGTTATTTAGGCAACTGTGGGGTGTATAAGCAATTCGGAGGGACTTATCATCTTTATTCGAAAGGGACAAGATCATTTACGAAGGCAGCATTCGAAGGGACTTGATCTTTTTATCTGTTTAAGGGACTAGATGATATGAAATGAGGGACTTTGCTTTATACACCCTACTTGACCTTTTGTTTAGGCAACTTGAGAGGTAACCCTTAAGAAGTGAGATGGCGATCAAAGATCGACTTACGTGTGTGAGTGTACCAATTTAAATATTTATCTTTAAATTTAATGAGCTAAATTAATTTTTAAATACAAACATATTTCACTCCCTATTTTACTAACCATAGCATTTAAAAAATAAATATTAAACATTACTACTAAAATATTACATAAAGGATACAATTACATAATAATAATAATTAAAATAAAGCAAAATAAGTAATAATAAATAATTGGATTAGTAACAATAATAATAAAAATAATATATAAATAAATAGGGGTTAGTAATAATAAAAATTAATAAGAATAAAATCAAGAATTTAACATAATAATGAATAATAAATTTAAAAGTGCAATTTTTAATGGATAATTATTTTTAAACAATTCATATTATATTCTAATTATTAGAAAGATTTGAATTATATACATGTTACGAAAATAAGGTTAATTATAATTAAATAAACATATTATAAAAATAAATTATATTTACAAAATTAAATTAAGAGTTTTTAATTATTTTAAGCATAATCTAAAATTATTTACATGCAAGAATTATATTAAATAATAATTATAAAATATGCACAGAATTAAAGTTCACAAATAAATAAATTAAAAGTTATAATTAAATTTTATGTAAAAGAAAATTAGGGTTTGATTATTAATTAAAATATAAACAAGAATTATGAAATTAAAATAAATAGATAAATTAATATTTACAATTAGGGTTCGTAGAAACAATTAGGTTTTATAAAAATATTTTAGGGTTTTAGAAAATATTAGGGTTTATATGTTTAGAAAAATAAATTAGGATTAATTAATAATTATACAAAATTATACAATATTAATAGTATACAAAAATAAATATTAAATAATTTTTCTAATAAGATTTAATTTTAAAAAAGATGAGTTCTAAATTGTAGAAAAGAAAATAATAATATAAACATTCTATTTTTATTATTTAAATTTATTTAACTATAATATAAACTAATTAAATAAGAAAACAAAAAGAATGAAAAAAACTTACCTGGGCTGGGATTCGAACCCAGTCCCTGGACAATGCACCCTCCAAGACCAGCAAGCCAGCCACTGGGTTGCGCGCGTACCAGTGATATGGAAGACACTCCATTTGGTTTTGTTTCAAATCCTGTGAAAACCATGACAAAAACAAAAAAAAATAGCACAAAAGGGCCTGGGGGGGATTCGAACCCAGGACCCTCCTCCCACAACAAGCAAACACTCTTACCATCCAGCCAGAAGGGCGCAATTGATATACAATCCACAACAAGTTATAATATATTAAGTCCTGTGATTAAATGGAAAAATAAGAAAAAGATTGCTGCATCCAAGGATCGAACCAAGGCCTTAAGCAATCCATATGCGCAATCCTTACCACTGGGCTAACCTGCATCAGTTGAAACAAAACAACAAACAACTCTAAAAATATTAAACCCAATTTTGAATCTTCCAGATGACGCCAAGAACTTCGTCTTCCTCCTCTGGCCTTGCGTTTTTTGCTGTGAATTTCCCTATGAAATTTCCTGCGAATTCAAACACATACAGGACCTGCGAAACTCAACCACCATCAAAACAGTGAAATTGTTTCAAATTAATCAGTGCATTACGATCCCTAGAGTTCATACAACCATTCTATGTCTTTAAAATTTATTTATTTTAGGTTTATCATGTAACCCTAAAAGCTTGGCCGAAACCCTAACAATGGCAATTCCTTGTTCCTGCACCAAAAATGAAATCAAATATGCCAGAAACGATCCACATACAATTACAAACAAGAATCAATAACCAAAATCATGTTTGAATGCTTGTATGAATGAAATCGAAAATTTCAAATTTAAGATGAACATGGATTCGGTTTGGGTGATTTATGAAGCTATGGATGATGATAAGCAGTGCAATGCGTTCAGTGATCATCAAGGAACATGTTGAGACCTTTAGAATGCCTTGAAAGGGTCTGAATGATGGAATCCGAATTCAAGTTTTTGGTGATTTTTTTGAAAGTGAAAACTTACTCTTGAGGCAGAAGCTTCGTCCCTTGGCATTGTATTAGGTTTGTATACTTATAGTTGAGTGAAGCTAGGTCAAAAAATTGGATCATTGTTTGGACTTTTTGATTTTTGGAGATTGAAAAAGATTATGACTTAAATTTCATATATTTTTGAATGAGACCTTTCTATTTCAAGACAATCATCATCAATTGTATATCAATTTAATCCAATTCATGTTTATGACCTTCTAGAATCAAAATATATTTTAGATTTTCATATTTGATATTTATTTAAATTTAAAATGATTTTTAATATAAAAAATCATAATAAATAAAATAAAATTATGAAAATATCAAATAAATTTCGTGCATGATGTCATGGAACACCTTGGGTCACAAAAAGTTCAGCCCATTTGAAAGAATTTGGTTTTAAGACCCTATTTTCTTCATACACCACCCAAAAATTTCCCAACTTTGCAAGGGCACATATCCTTCAATTTTAATGCTATGAGGGTGTTCTTGGACATTTTGGAAAGCTTAAAGAGTCCTCTAACCAACCCCATTGGTTTCATGTCCATATCATTTACCATTCTCAAGTTATGCCCTTTTGAAGTTGTTGACTTTTTGTTGACTTTTAAAAGGACCTATAATGTCTTAGCTCATACCTTCCAAATGAAGCATTTTTGGGATTGGCTTATGAGACACAAAGTTGTAGAGAATTCAATTTCCTTCAAAATGAGCTTTGGATGGGAAAACTTTGATGAAGCATGTGAAAGTTATGGCTGGTCAAAGTTCAGTTGACTTTTCCTGAGGAAACCCTAATTTAGAAACCTCTGATTTTTGATGATCTGAAATATCCTTGATGAATCATGATCAACCCTTGATCAAATGATGAATTTTAATTCATATACTTGATGTTGGCAAAAAATCATGAAGTTTGACTTTGGTTTGACCACAGTTGACCTCAGTTTGACTTTTTAACTACTTTGACTGATTTTGACCTATCTGATCATCTGACTGAGCAAACCTTTGAGAAAAGTCTTGAAACTTGTCATGGGGATTCTTAAACACATATAATATGTTATGAAACTCACTTGAAGTCTTGGAAGTCCATTTAGCCTGATTAAAGCCAAAAACCCTAGTTTAGGATGCACTGCTTAGGAGGATGCATTGTCAGAGGGAATTGTCAAATCTTCTGACTAATTGTGAACTTTGTGAACCTTGTGAACCTCATGAGATGTCTTGTAAACTTCATGAACCTCATGAGAGGTCTTGTGAACCTCATAAGATGTCTTGTAAACTCCATGAACCTCATGAGAGGTCTTGTGAACCTTGTGAACCTCTTAGCACACAAAGTCTTGTATTGTGAGGGAAAATTTTGGGGTGCAACACACTCCTTATACCACTTTCTACACGCTCTCCTGTCATTATCAACTCAGTAAATCCAGATGATGAGCTTCCAATGAGATGACTATAAAAAGGACCATTCAACGTACACATGAACATATCCACTAACTCCCTGTCAGTTAGAGGAGGTTGTACTCTTCCAGCCAAATCTCTCCACTTCTGGGCATACTCCTTGAAATTTTCTTTAGCGCCCATAGACATGCTCTGTAGTTGCATGCGAGTAGGGGCTAAATCAGCATTGTATTGATATTGCTTATAAAAGGCCTCAGCAAGATCATTCCAATCACGGATGTTAACACTCTCCAATTGATAGTACCATTCCAATTGAGCTCCAGACAAGCTCTCTTGGAAGAAATGGATCCACAACTTCTTATCAGCAGTATGTGGTTGGATTCTCCGGACATAAGACCTCAGATGCAGCTTGGGACAAGAGACACCATCATAAACTACAAAAGTAGGGACCTTGAAACCAATTGGTATAACCACTCCAGATATCAAACTCAGGTCTTCAAAATCCAGCCCAGAAGACTTTTGCAATTCCATAGCATCCATTCTATCCACCAGCATCTTGAACTTATCTTCATTAGGATCATGATAGTAGTTAGCTTCAGAGTCTCCCATAGTGTTGTGGATACTGCCTCCCTCTTTCTCAGACTCTTCAGACTCATAATCTTCAACCTGTTCCTTGGTCTTGACAGGACCTCTGAACCTTCTTCCCATGTTGATTAGGCCTCCTGACCTTCTAGTCTTCTTAGTCTTCTTGGCCAGCAGTGTCTTCAATTCATCCTGCCCCTTGGACAAGTTCAGGATCAGTTCTTGAAACTGGGCATTTTGTGCCTGGAGATCTTTAACTGTTTGTTCAAGAGCCATTGCTGAAATAAACAGCGAGAAGATAAGAAACCTGTGCACAAGAAACCTGTGATGCAATGATATGGTGTATAAATGCGTATGCAATGTTTTCAAGGACCGCATGATTTAAATTTGTTTAAACAACCAAAGAGTAAACTTTTATTAGTAATAAATTTGTTTGCCCCTTGGGCGTACAATAAAAATGCAATGAATACAAAAGATGGGGTTTTAAGTCTCCCATGGACGTTTCCTCTTTGTGTTGAGGTATGAGTTAAGATTCCGCTCCTCGTGAAGTTGCTTTGTTAGCTCCAGGATTCTTTCTTGACTTGCTTTGTAATGAGTCTCAAAAGTATCCCTTTGCTCCCTCAACTGGATCCAGGACCTCTGTAGCTCTTCCATGTCAGTGGGCATGTCTGGGTGAAGGATGGTATAAGAAGTATCTCCTTCAGCAACAGGCTCCATAGTAACTTGCAGGATGGCTGGATACGACATCATATGAGTCTGAGCACGAGATCGCACCCATCTGAGATAAGCTTCCATATGAATAGTGTACTTGTGCTCCAGAGTCTTGCTGTCAACCTTGTTCACTTTCCCCCATGCTCGTATAAACCTTTGATGATAACCTTGCAGATCGTTGTCGTAGTCAAACACAATACCCTGAATCAACATGTCATGAGGACCATCACTCCGAGCGTAACCAAACTGACGTAAAGCTAAGGAAGGGTTGTAGGTAATGCCCCCTCTTATGCCAAGGAGTGACACATTAAGGAACTCCCCACAACGGTCAATGATAGTAACATTCTCCATAGATCGAGAGCACCAATGAATATCTGAATGAGAGAGTGACATGATTCTCTTGGACCATCTGAACCCTTGTTCATTCTTCATCACTGATCGAGGAAGGTGAGAAATAAACCACCTAGATAGCAAAGGTATGCAACACATCAAAGTTCCTCGTGCCCTTGTAGTACGGGTATGAAGAGAATGTAGGATGTCTCCAAGCAATGTAGGCACTGGATTGTGACTCAGGAATATGTTGATGGCATGCATGTCTATGAACTGGTCTGGATTGGGGAACAACACTAAGCCATAAATCAACAAGGCTAAAATCTCCTCAAAAGCATCATAGCTCATAGCCTTCAAGAACACTTGAGCCTTCTCTATTAACACCTTAGCAAGAATACCCTTAACTCCACCCCTCGTTTCTAGGACAATGTCTGATTTCTTCAATTGTAGGGCTGCAGCAATGACTTCAGGTTTAGGCTCTTTCTCTAAGCCTGTGAAGGGTTTCTGATCAAGTATAGGTATACCCAGTAGTTTAGAGAACTCTTCCATTGTAGGAACCAGCTGATAGTCGGGGAATGTGAAACAGTGATGTTTAGGATCAAAGAACTGAAACAGAACACTCATCATGTCTTCATTGAACCCTGAAGTAACCAGATCCAGTAGGTGACCATGCCTCTTGATAAACTGGGAGTTTTCAGAAACTTGAGAGACCAATTCCTTAAGCTTAGGAGGTATTCCTACAAAGTTGATCCTGATAGTATTACTACGAGCAAAAGCCATGACCTGTAACAAAGAACAAAGATAAATCCTTTGGTCCTTGAAATGGTTAGTGAAAATGCTATGCTTATGATGCATGATGATGCTATGATGTTATGCTCAATCACAAACATGTGGCACACACAAGCAAGTCACACAATAGCCCTAGGTTTAAAGGCTTGCATGAGGTTTAAAGGTAAGTATCCTCCCCTGAAGTTAGTTGGTTCATCCTGTCCTACAAAAGTAACCAGGTTCTAAGGGATCTCAATATCACTGATCCTTCACAAGGGTGGTTGTTCAGTAGGCAACTTACTTGCCAACTAAAAACCTCCAAGTTTAGGATCTCAATGAGTGTAGCATCGAGTATCAACCAACTTCAGTCTTCACCAAAGTCGGCTATCTCACTACTTTCTAAAGGCTAAGATAGGATAACTAGGGTTCTAAAAGTTAGTTAGTGTATTGACAACATATGGCAGCCTCATATTATCCTCAACTTGACTTAAGGAACATAAGCACCAACCAAGAAGTCATACTAACTATGGCCACCAGATCAACCATATCGGTATACGCCGTACAGTTTCCTTGGTCTATTGCCATTTACCTAAGGTACACTAGATCCGGGTTAGGATCTTTCACACATAAGAGCACCCAGCAGATAAAGTAAAGCAAACAAAGCAAACAAGTTTAAAGTGATCTAATTCCTAAGGATACCCCTCTTTTATTAATCCCCAGCAGAGTCGCCAGTTCTGTAACACGGTGGGAGAACTGACTTTAGTTATGTTACGGATAGCAAGAGTCGCCACCGACTTTTATTTTATCCAAAGGAAAGGGCATAAAAGAACAGGAAAGACCTTAAAAGATTTTTGGGTTCGGGGGGTAGGTTATGTAAAGGGAAGGTGTTAGCACCCTTTACATCCATGGTTATCCATGGGCTCTTAGTTACTTAGCTCACTTTAAAATGTTTTTGAAAAGTGTAGTGTGTGATTAGAAATTTTCTTAAGTACTTTATAATGATCCATGTACGGATATATATAAAGCCTTTGTTTTGAAAATTGTTTGAGATGTGAAGTGTTTTTGAAATGTTTTGAAAAGGTGAGCAAGTACATAAGAGAAACCTACCCTAAGTTAAATCTTTTCTGTTCTTAAATATCCTTTAAATGGTAAGACTATCCCTATTATTAAGGAATAGGTAGTCATTACCTTGGATGTTATAAGGGATAAGTGAAGGGACAACTGTGATTAGGCAACTGTAAGGTGTATTTAGCAATTCGAAGGGACTTATCATCTTTATTCGAAAGGGACAAGATCATTTACGAAGGCAATCATGAAGGGACTTGATCTTATAATTCTTTTAAGGGACTAGATGATATAAATAAATGAAGGGACTTTGCTTTATACACCTTACTTGACCTTTTTCTTTAGGCAACATGAGAGGTATCCTTAAGAATGTGAGATGGCGATTCAGGATCGACTTACGTGTGTGCGTGCACAAATTCAAGTATTTATCTTACAAATTAGTGATCTAAATTTAATTTTAAATACAAACATGTTTACACTCCCTATTTTGCTAACCATGGCAATTTAAAATAAATAATAAGAAATTCTACAACTATTACATAATGTGTACAATTACATTATAAGATTAATAAAATAATTTAAATAAGCAAGCATATAATAAATAAATAAATAAATAAATAGGTTAGTAATAATAAACAAAATAAATATAAGAAAAAGAGATTAGCATAATAAGATGATAATAAATTAAAAGTTCAAATTCTAATAATTTAATTATATATACATATTAAAAATATTTGTTAATTATAAGCATATAAAAATAAGAAATAAAAATCATAAAATAAAATTAGGGTTTTTAATTGTTTAGGAAAATAAATTAGGGTTTATAAAAAATTAGGTTTTATGTATATAAAAATATTAGGGTTAATTATTTAATCTAAACCTAATTAAATTATTTATCTAAAAAAAAACTACATACAATAATAATATAAACAAATTATAAAATAAATATATACAATTAAAATTTACAAACAAATAAATTAAAATTTATAACATAATTAGGGTTTTAAGTGAGAATATTTTAATTAGATACCTAATATGAATTTAATTATTTAAACAAATATATACACATTTTAATTCAAATAAATAACAAATTATATTTTTTTAGAAAATTTTTAGAATGAACATTTATATTAATTTAAATTTATGAAAATAAGATTTAATTAGGAAAACATTTGTAAATAGGATTTTAGACATTTTAATTTGATTAAAGAATACTAATAATAAATTAAATAAATAATTAAACCTAAAAAACAAGAAAAATCAAATAAAAAACAGGACCTGGGATTTGAACCCAGGTCCTTTACCTGGAAACATAAGAGATTCACCACTGGACCAGCCTGCGCAGCTGGTCAATATCCTCAGTCCATTCTGTTTTGTTGCTATTCTGGAAAAACAAAATAAATTTGAGCAAAAAATGCCCTGAGGTTGGTTTCGAACCAAGCCCCTTTGCAAGCCAAGCAATAAGTCTTACCACCAGGCCAGCCTGCACGCTGTGACATATAAACATAGCACATATATTATAAAACAAATTGAATTTTGAATTCCAGGAATTCGCGCCAATGGACTCGTCTTCTTCCTCCAGACCTATGAGTTTTGCTGCGAATATTGTTACAAACTTTCCTGCGAATTCTTATTTGCAGCAAAACCTATGAATCTCAATCATCATCAAAACAATAAAATTTCTTCAAATTAAATATACCAATATGATACAGAGGTTAATTAGAATTGATCTATGGTTATTGAATTCATTTATATTGGTCCAATCAAGAAACCCTAAACGGCCATACAAACCCTAACAATGGCACTTTCATGATTCAGCCATGGTTCTTCACGAAAACAATCCAGAAATCATCTTGAAACCTCTTGAAATATGAAAACCGAAAATTGAATTTTTATGGTTTTAGTGAAGTTTGAAAGTGCTGCAAGAGGCTACAAAAATTCGTGCTTGAGGTTGTGATGAGTTCATGTATATGTAGTGGATGAAATTAGGTCAAAAAATGTTATAATTCTTTGGACTTTTTGGATGTTTGAATATTGAAAAAGATATGTCATGAAATTTGATTTTTATTTGATCTAACATTGCTATTTTGGGACAATCCTCATAACTTGTGTATTAATCTGATCTAAATAATCTTTATGACTTTCTAGAAGCAAAATCCTTTTCCAAATATATGATTTTATATTTTATTTCAATTTAAATTGTATTTTAATGAATAAAATTCAAATAAATATGAAATAAAAAATAAAAAATCATAAAATAGATGGGTTGGGTCGTGCTTGGTGTTTTTGTAAAGATGGGATGGCAATTTGGTGAGCTCATTTAGCAAAAATTTGATTTAAGGCCTTATTTGCTTCATAAACTTCCCTAAAATTTCCCAACTTTGCAAGGGCACAAATCCTTCAATTTTAATGCTATGAGGGTGTTCTTGGACATTTTGGAAAGCTTAAAGAGTCCTCTAACCAACCTCATTGGTCTCATGTCCATATCTTTTACCATTCTCAAGTTATGCTCTTTTGAAGTTGTTGACTTTTTGTTGACTTTTAAAAGGACCTATAATGTCCTAGCTCATACCTTCCAAATGAAGCATTTTTGGGCTTGGCTTGTGCGACACAAAGTTGTAGAGAATTTAATTTCCTTCAAAATGAGCTTTGGATGGAAAATTCTTGATGAAGCATGTGAAAGTTATGGATGGTCAAAGTTCAGTTGACTTTTCCTATGAAAACCCTAATTTAGAAACTCCTGATTCTTGATGATCTGAAATATCCTTGATGAACCATGATTAACCCTTGATCAAATGATTAATTTTACTTCATATACTTGAAGTTGGCAAAAAATAATGAAGTTTGACTTTGGTTTGACCACAGTTGACCTCATTTTGACTTTTTAACTGCTTTGACTGATTTTCACCTACCTGATCATCTGACTGAGCAAACCTTTGGGAAAAGTCTTGAAACTTGTCATGGGGATTCTTGAACACATATAAGATGTTATGAAGCTCACTTGAAGTCTTGGAAGTTCATTTAGCCTGATTAAAGTCAAAACCCTAGTTTAGGATGCATTGCTTAGGAGGATGCATTGTCTGAGGGAATTGTCAAACTTTCTGACTAATTGTGAACTTTGTGAACCTTGTGAACCTCATGAGATGTCTTGTGAACCTTGTGAACATTGTGAGCCTCTTATTACACAATTTCTTGTCTTGTGGAGGGCAAATTTTGGGGTGCAACAATAACCGCTCAAATCCAACACAAATACTCAAATCATTTTACTAATAAAATAACGAAAGAACTAAGTTCTGGAGTCTAGCATTCCACGAATTCTTGAATGAAATGCTCCTGAGGCTCGCCCCATGGGATTTGGTTCATTCAACCTTTCGTCTTTCAAGACACCTAATTATTACATATCAAATAACGAAAGAACTACGTTCTGGAGTCTAGCATTCCACGAATTCTTGAATGAATCGCTCCTGAGGCTCTCCCCATGGGACGTGATTCATTCTCCCTTTCACTTTTAAAATACTAAACAAGATCAAACCTTTTCTCTAAACGAACATTGTTTAAATTTTTTCTATCTCGCAAACAAGTTAGCGCTTCAGCCTCCTATCGCGAGCAGATAAGCCAACGCTTAGCAGTTAGAGAATGGTTTAAACAATCATTCATAAAAAAACACCAACAAACCATAGTTGCACGAACTACGAAGCTCTGACTTTCCCATTGCACAAGGGAATACGTAGGCACAAAGATTTCAACCCTTGGCAAGCACACTAATAAAAAACTAACCATTGTTTCCATACCAAATAATAATATCTAAAAACACTCATTTTCCCTTTAACAAACGATCTTAGCAAACTTTTATCATTAGAAGAAGACAAAGACATATGTCAGCATTCAAACGCAAACTAGACTAAGAGGTTCCCGTTGAGTACAACAGACGTGAGGGGTGCTAATAGCTTCCTTTTGCGTAACCGACTCCCGAACTTAGATTTTGGTTTCATTGACCATTTCTTATCCTTATTAGGTTGTGTCTATATCTCCCTTTTCTCTCGTTAGAATAAATATAATTAGGTGGCGACTCTGTTGTTGTTCTTTCCGCGTCCATCGCGAGGATCATATTTTTCGAGGTATGGCAGCTGGAGACTCTGTTGGGGACTAGCTCCATGCGAGAGAGAGTCGAGCCTAACTTAGTTAACTTTGTGTTTGAATATTGCTTTGTTTTCTTTGTCTTCTTTATATTTTCTATATTTGTTATGATTGTTTGTTTATTTGTTCTTTTATTTCTCTCTCTTTTATTATATAAGTTCATATTTTCTTGTTGGATCTTGGGATGGCATCACAAGTAAAGCTCTACACCTGAGTTTTGGAAAAAGAAAAGGGAACGCCTAAGTTTAGATTTGGAAGTAATTAGTGTTACTCTCCAAGGACTCTCTCCTTGAATGCCTAGCATGAAAGCTCCCCCAGAGAGTAGACCTATTCGTAGATCTTGTCGTAACGCAGCTAGCATGTCGCATGACTTGATTCATGAAAGGGATGTGGCTCAAGGAGAGTGACGACCGTCGCAAACTGTGACGACCGGTGTGGCGGATGTGACATTTCGTTTATGTCCTGTGTGTTCCACTTGTTTTCTTTTTCAATTCCTAGTTTGAAAGGTTAAAATGAATGCTAGTAGCAGCTGAACATATGACCAGTAATGAAAATAAATAATTAAGAGATTTTTGGGAATAATTAGTAACTAGTGATCTACGAACTAATGCCTTGTGAGTCAAGTCGAATTATTTTATGTGATGGGTGTTACTTGTGACAATAGTAGTAAATTGGTGAATTATTGGTGAATTAATTAGATGAATGAGTAATTTAGAATTGGTGGGCATTTTGTGAATTATATGCATGTATGCTTATCTGTCTGAACATGCGTGGTAATACTAGTGAGTATTGCGGTAAGTATGAGACTTACATGTGATCAGGAGGATTGTTACTATCATTGACTATTGTTGTAGGTGTGTTGTATGTATTTTTGGTGTGATCTAAATGATCGAGTTAATGTATAATATTTATTATACATATGTTGTATGCATAGGTTGCCATGTTGTATGTCTTATGTGATCAGATGGACCGTGAAGAGGTATAATGATTATTATACATATGTTGTGTGCATATTTGTCATCATGCATTTATGAAATTATTGTTGATTATTAGTGGGATGGTTCATTGCCGGATGGGCGTATGCGAAATATCCGTATGTTGGAGATAAATCATTGTCGGATGGATGTATGTGATTTATCCAGATTCCTTTAGGAATCGGGTTCGATTGAATGAACCATGGTGAGTCGGTACCACATGCATTGTGTCTTTGTTGGGTCACATTGCATATTGATGTTGTTGAATCATGTTGTTATGTTGAGGATTATCGTTGTGGATATGTGTTGTTTATGTTGATTTAGTGAGATATTACCCTTTAACATGGTTTATTCACCATTAATTATTGAATGTAGTTCTCACCCCTTTGTTGGTTGGTGGTGTCTGTGCTCCTTGGGGAGTACATATACACATGTACCTGAGTAGTGCGAGAAGTTTGTGATGCCCGGTCGAGTCTTAGAGTCACTCTTATACATAACACGGGACTTGGGGATTTTGTATGTTTACTTATTATCATCATTTGTTACGTATCTTATTTTTGTTGAAAACCATGTACATCAAGTGATGTTATGGAATATTGTTGATGTTTGGCAAATTGTCGCAAGATGAATGAAGTAATATTTTCTGTGTTTTAATAAAAGACTTTTTGTTGATTATTACTGTTGATGTGGCATTCCACTTTCTTTAAACTCTGGTTTTTCTTATTAGATCGTTATTTTCTAAAATGGAAAAAGTGGGGTGTTACAATACTCGAGAAAAATGTTGGAAGTTAATTGGCCGACCTTCTAATATAGAGTGGGGACAAAAAAAGACTTATCTAGAAAGGGAGGACATGCACACATGGCTGGAAGTACTAGTGGAGAAAATCTAGAAGCCCTGAGATATCTCCTCAATAAGTTGGAGAAACCAACAAGTACTTGTTGTTTAACACGTCCAAGTACGTTTCTATTATCTTTTCCGTTTGGAAACTCTCCATTTTCGTTTGGACTTAATGCCTCATATATACCATTTAAAAATTACTGGATACTAGATTCTGGAGCCACTGACCATATGAGACCCTTACCCACACACTTCTCCACATATTCACCTTTCCCTAGTAACAAAAAATATCCACTGCAGATGACATCCGTGACTCTTAACAACGCCCTTCATATCCAAAAATTGACTACTAGCCTAATTTCCATGCATAAACTCACAAAAGACCTATCATGTAATGTTATTTTCTATAATTACTTTTGTGTTTTTCATGACAAGAATTCGGGGAGGACGATTGGAAGTGCTAGAGAATGGAATGGTCTTTACTACTGGGATAACAAAGGTTAAAGCCCATATTTTTCAGAAGCAATTCATTTTTGTCAGAATCAATAAAGACCAATAGGGAGAAGGTTCCTCTTATACCATTGTCGCTTGGGTCATCCTTCGTTTAAAGTCATTAAGCATATATTTCTTGTTTTATTTAAAACATTAGATGTTGAGAGTCTTCATTGTGAGGTGCGTGAGCTTTCTAAACACAAGTGTGTACTTTTCTCCATTAGTAATAAAATGAGTAATTTTTTCCGTTTTATCTAGTTCATACAGATGTGTGGAGTCCATCTAATATTCCAAATATTTCAGTTGTATGTTGGTTTATCACCTTTATTGATGATTATACTCAGTTTACTTTGGTCTACTTAAACAAAAATATGAAGTTAGTCACGTGGTTCCTTAATTTCTCTCTATGATTAAAAATCAATTTGGCATGAGTATTAAGAGGATTCAGTTTGATAATGCCAAGGATTATTTTAATCATAATTTTAATTCTTTGTATCAAAATTAAGGTATCATTCATGAGTATTCATGTGTTAAACCACCTTAACAAAATGGAATTGGTGAAATAAAAAATGGGTATTTGTTAGACCAAACATGTGCTATGATATTTCAAAATAAAGTTCCCAAGAAATATTGATTTCCTTCTACTGTCCTTGCTTCCAAAACTCCTATGGAAGTCTTATTATTATTCTATCCTAATGTGTCTACCTCTAGTAACCTCACTCCTAGGATATTTTGGTGTACATCATTCGTCCATATTCATAGTGATGATAGAGGGAAATTTGATCCTATAGCCTTAAAGTGTGTGTTTATAGGATATCCTTCCACCCCAAATGGTTTCAAATGTTATCATCCACCATCTCACAACTTCTTTGTCTCTCGAGACTTCACTTTCCATGAACATGAAATGTGATTCATGAATATACTGAAAAAGATGAAACTTATGTAAGATATGGGAAGAATTTAGTATATACAAGAAGGAAGATCATTCATGAATATACTCATATCCAAGAGTCTGACCCGACATTACATGAGGTAAATTCTAACTCTAATGATCAACTTCTGAATATACAATACGGAAGACCATTCCTGAATCTACTCATATCAAAGAGTCTGACCCGACATTACATGAGGTAAATTCTAACTTTAGTGATTCAACTTCTGAATTTTCTCATGAACAGGGACCAAAATCTGATTCAACTCTACCGCCACTACCATCACACTATCAAGATTTACATCTTCAAATTGTCCTTAGGAAAGATACCAGAAATTGTACCAAACAACCACTTTACCCTCTATCAAACTACTTAGGGTTTAAACACATTTCACCTACCCATAAAGTCTTCCTTACAAATCTGAACACTATAAAACTACCTAACTCTCAATCTGAGGCATTTTTTGACAGAAAATGGAAGCAAGCCATGGATTTGGAGATGGAGGCACTGGAAAAGAACAATACTTGGAAATTGATTTCTTTACTAAATGGAAAGAAACCTTTAGGGTGCAAGTGGGTATACATTATTAAATACAAGGCAGATGGATCGATTGAGAGGTACAAGGCAAGATTGGTTGCCAAATGATTCACTCAAACCTATGTAGTAAATTATTCAAAGACATTTTCCCGAGTTGCAAAAATGAATATAGTTAGGGTGATATTATCTTTAGCAGCTAAATTTAATTGGAACTTAAACCAATTCGATGTGAAGAATGAATTCCTTCATGGTGAACTTGAAGAAGAAATCTACATGGATGTACCTCCTGGGTTCCGTGAACATACTACCACGAACACCGTGTGCAAGTTAAAAAAATATTTATATGAGTTAAAGGAATCGCCACAAGCATGGTTTGGAAGATTCACTAAAGTTATGATATGTTTTGGCTTGAAAGAAAGTCAAGGGGATCATACCTTATTTATCATACATTCTGAAACAAGGGGAGTAATTATGTTATTGGTATATGTGGATGATATTATAGTCACAAGTAATGATGATGATGTATAACAATTGTTGGATATACACTTAGCCAATGAATTTAAGATTAAATCCTTGGGAAAGTTATATACCTCTCACATACTAGACCTGAATTTGCTTTTATTGTTAGCTTAGTCAACCAATTCATGCACCGACCAAATGAGATTCACTGACAAACTGCACTCCGAATTGTACAATATTTGAAAGGAACGCCTGGTAGAGGAATTTTGTATGAAAGAAATGGGATTATAGGTCTTAAAGCATATACAGATGCCGACTATGCAGGGAAAATTATGGATAGGAGATCAACTACATGTTATTACACTTTCCTAGATGGAAATCTTGTGACTTGGAAAAGTAAAAAAACAAAATATAGTATTGAGATATAATGCTGAAGTAGAGTTCATGACAATGGCACAAGGAATATGTGAACTAATATGGTTGAAATTAATCTTAGAAGATCTAAGGATAAAGTTTGATGAACAAATGGGAATTTATTATGATACAAGGTATATAGTAATAACTCTTACTCTTATATTCGACATTTTGCAACATTTTATGGGTTTCATTCGTTGTTCAGTTTTAACTTGTTCAAACCATTTCTATATATATATATATATATATATATATATATATATATATATATATATATATATATATATATATATATATATTAATTTATTTACCTTTCTCATCATGATATTCATATGTGTTTGTTTTCTTTGTTAACTCTTCAACTGATTCCTTCAAACAATGATTGAATCTTCAAGTTTCAACTATACTTCTACAAGTATGATTCTGAATATCTTCAAAGTTTCATGTCTTTCAAACTATAGTTTCAAAGTTTAACTCTTTTGATATATATTGTTTTCTTTACTTTTCTCATCATGATTTTCCTATGTATTTGTTTGCTTTGTTAACTCTTCAACTTTTTCCTTCAAACAATGTTTGAATCATCAAGTTTCAACAATACTTCTACAAGTATCATTCAGATTTTCTTCAAAGTTTCATGTCTTTCTAAGTTTCAAAGTTTAACTCTTTTTGGTATATCTTATTTTTAGACAACTTTTCAACAAATTCTTTCATACAATGCCTTCATTCCTGAGTTTCAACAACTTTTTAAACTATTTCCTTCATACAATGTCTTTATTAGTGTGTTTATACGAGTTTTAATTCGATATAATAACTCATTCGCTTTTTTAGATGTCAAGACATCCTATTTTAATTAAAGATTTGTAGAAATGCAACCTAGTATGAAGGATGGGAATAAAAGTAGTTGACTTATGGACTATAAAAGAGAGGAGTGGCAAGGTTCATCTTAATTTGGTCATACAATATTCAAAGGTATACAAACCAGTAACTCATTGTTTATCTTTATGTTCTAAAGCTCATTTTATGCAATCTATGTAGGGTGATCATATACAAGGTCTGGGTGGATAAGATAATTGAAAACCAAACTTATACATCGTACAATGGTGAACTATGGGAGAATGATTTATAATGAAGGTTTTTGAAAACAAACTTAAACTACTTTTCAATAGTGGCATAACTACTTTTCAATAGGATATCATTTTACCGCCGAAAATGTGAGTACAAAAGTGTATTTCTAGATTTTGTTGCGGAGATGTATCTCCAAACCAAATTATAGAAAAATGAGTGTAACTCTGTTACAAATGGGTGAGGTGTATGAAGGTGCATCAAGTGCGAGTCTATCCACAATGTTTTCCCTCAAACAGAAATTCTTTCGTTCACGTACACTTGTACCGTCGTTGACAATTTTAAATGGAACACCTCTTATCCACCAATTATGGGGATACTTTCGATACAAGGAAGTCAGTCTCACACTCGGAACAAAGGCTTTTGATACTACTGTTGGGACATTAATTTGAGGAACAACATAAGAGAGTCTTTTTTTATGAGCAATACACCTAGTGAGAGACACACCACATATTCACCTAAAACCTTAAGGTGATAGGTATGTTGGTTATCTCACTTATAAATGTTCAAGTCTACTTTTCTAATCAATGTAGAATTTCCCCATACTTTGTTTCTTAAAATTTCCAACTCACACTTATTAATCTCAATAGATAAAAGAGTTTGTGGTTTAGCGTGTTACATTCTAGATATGAGATCAAAGTGATAAAGATTGAAGGAGTCCATAGAGACAGACATTGTTCAAAGTGGTAGAAAGGCATTCAAGTTGTTAAATATGGAGAAAGATTGGAAAATTTGGTAACTTTGTGTTTGGAGATATTGGTAACGGGGAAGACACATCTTTTTAGTATGATTTGTGGGTGGAAGAGGAAAGTCTTAGAGAAAGGTACAACAAATTATTTGGCTTGGCTATGAATACAAATATTTCTATTGTTGATATGTCTAGGATAGGTTGGGTAAAGATAACACACAAGATTGGAGAAGACAGATGATTGTGTGCGCGAAATTATCCTACTAGAATCATACAAAAAAAAGCATGAGTAACTTAAGACAATTGAGATAAAAAATAAAATAAAAAAAAACATGAGTAACTTGAGACAATTTGAGCACAAAAAAGAAATGTCTATTTGCTCTTTGTGGTGGTTGAAGGTTGAAAGTTAAAATCCTTCATGTTCAATATGATCTTCTTCACCAATGTTGGTATTAACCTTTAACTTGTAGGCGATGGACTTTGTTTGGGTTGGGTATTTAGAGCATAAACATCGGTATTATTTTAAGGTTTTTTACACAGTATTTTAAAAGATTGTGAGAAACAAAAAGATAATTGAATGAAAGTTGGGTTCATTAGTATAGATAAGTCCTCTAGTATGAGAACTTTTTTTTTTTTGTCAATCATTTAATACCAAAACAAATTATATAATATAACTAAATTATATTGCATAAATGTGTATTATTTTCGATGAATCATATGAACATTTAAAATATATAGTTGAGTTGTTCAAAATTGATTGTGACTCCTTTAAAGAAACAATGATTATAATTAATGTGGATGGTCATAGAAGGAAGATGGATTTGTGATTTCTCCAAAAATCTTAGATATTACCATGCTTTGGGCAGAAAAGTTGTGTTAAGAACACTCACTTTAATACCTTTTTTCTAATGCAAAATCTATCAAATGAAATTGCAAATATGATCTAATACAACACACACAATAACCAAACCAGCAAAACAACATAAATTAATAGTAATAAGAATCACAACTATTGAACTTACTAGGACTCATTCTACTGTTGTACAACTTGCAAGACAGAACAAACTGTTTGAATTAAAGAGAGAATCAGTAGTAAAATTCCAGCAACTGAAACAGCAGTTTGCCAAGGACTGCTACAATAATCCCGCCTGAGAGTAGCCTTCAACTTATGCGAAGGATCACTATAAAAACCATTCAAATCTTTACAAATAACAGACAAATGAGAACTGAACATCCAATGTGTAACATTCGTCCAAAGACTATTAAACACATTAGCTATAGAATCACTGTCCCCAAGATAACCAACAAATACCCCCTTCCGAACAAGTATATCCACATCCCTTCCGGTGTTAATAAGAAAATCCAATACAACAACATAATCAGTAATGTAGGACTCATTAGGATAATGACATTGCTCCAAAGCAATCATATTCCGAAACAATGTCTCAGTCCTATCCTCGACTGTTAATGGAGGAATTTCAAGAACTCCACCTGAAAACCTCAAGTCAAGTAAACAATTACTATTAGTGTTCACTTTAAACTTAATACCAGCTTCTAACAACTCAGTCACACTGGGAAGATGTTTCACCAGTTCAGCATTTCTAGGCGGCCGTCTTTCCAATGGATGTTGCAAGTGGAAAATTCGAAGTAGATCAGTGAAATGCCTTATGCTAATATCACTATTATCAGAAGAAACTAAGTTTGACTTATTGTAATAAGCAAAATAATCAAAAGTGAGATTAAGAAAAGAAGGGATATTAGTGTTAGCACTAACAGAAATATTAAAGATATTTTCAACAACAAAGAACGGTAATTGATTTTCAAGTAACACTAAATCTAATCTTATATCAGAATCTAACCAAGATTTGAAGAGAAAATCCTCATCTTGAGACCAATCACGATAAAAGGATTTCCAGAAAAGTTCAATTATGAAAACAGAATCGATTAAGATTAATTTAAAGAGTTCCTGATCGGTGAAGTCAAGGGTTTCGGAATAACAAAGACGGAAATTAGGTAAGATAGAATCTATGTAGTCAATCAAGGTTTGTAGAGTTGTTTGAGTACGTCTGAGAAATGCTTTGAAGAAAGTGAGTTTGTGCCGTTCCATGTTTTGGAGGTGGAGGTGGTGTTGGTGGTGGTGGTGGAAAGGTCCGATGGAAATAACTTTAGGGGTGTATGCGTCGTCGTTGAGTCTGCGAATAATGAAGGGGACTTTGTAGATACAACAGTAGTTGGCGCTAAACGGTGGTTCTGCATTGTCGAGCATGGCATTCAGCATGTCGTGGTGGCTCATGATTGACAGTTATATGAAGAAGAAGACTTGGCAAAAAATGAAGTTGTGACCCAGTTAATGTTCCAGTTTATGTTTCTTAGGGAAATTTTCAAGCATTTATACTAACTTTTATAATAAATTTTTTCTTTTTAATATAGAATATCAAACTAAAGTTAATTAAATCAATTAAATAGACAATGTTGGGATAATCATATTTCTATTTTTTTCAGATTCATGAAGAGGGTACTGTAACAAAATTGATTAAGGACTAACAATTCAATTATGAATTTCTTTATCTCATAATTTATTTGCTTGTTTCTAGGAAACTGTTGAGTGGTAACTCAATTGGAGAGTGTGGATACATTGTATTTTGTTAGGTCATAATTCTATGATATATTTTGTTGATGATGCCTTTTTAAAAGGACTCTTAAATATACAGCTATGAAACAATATATAATTTTCCTGGATTTACTTCTTCGTGATGTGGATCAAGATATATATGGTTGACAGGTAAATTACATTTTTTTTTAAAGGACTCTTAAATATACAGCTATGAAACAATATATCATTTTCTAGAATAAACCTCTCTTTATGAAGACATGAATATTAAATTAATATGAAATTTATAACATTAACCTCATTTAATTTTTATCTGTTTATATTTTTCTTCGGATTGATAGAGAGAAGTGCTTAATTCAAAATTGATGAAGAATCATTGATCCAAAACTAATGAATTTTCAGATGTTATTTTTATGTCAATTTATTTGGTTTACTATTTAACTGGTATTTGATGGTTTTATTTTAATTTAATTTATTAATTTCCATTAAAGTTAAATCATCAATAATTGATATTAGTGATAGTTGTTACAATTATAGCTACTGGATGTTGCCTAAAATTATTTTTGAAGTTTTATTGCGTGATTTAGGTTTAAGATAAATTAATATAAAAAATTTCGTTGCTGAAATGATTTATCTTCAAATGTATCTTTTGTAAACTCAAATATGGTCATTCTTAAAGACGTTATATATATTGGATTTAATTTGTTCTAAATATGCATCTTCAGAATAAATTCGTAGTTACATCGTCGAAAAAACATCAGACACATATTCAACAGAAAATGAACTTTCTGAAATGCAATTGACATTCATAATATAAAATGATCATTACAATGATGATTTCAACACAAAATTCAATATTACATTTCAATATTCAGATGGACGCTTGCACATCTCCAAGATTTCTTCAGCCGATCTTTGTATCGTCGCTTCCAACTCGGGCGGAATTTTCTCTTCGAAACCGAAATACGTATCCCATATAGTCCTAACATCCGCTCGAGTCTTGAGCTTAAATTTGCTTAACACAATGTTCCCTTCGTTATCAATCGAAGGTGAACGATACTTAAGCTTCACAATCCTTCATTTGTCCCCGTAAGGTAGGAGATAGTAGATTTTGTCTATGATATCTTCGAGGGAGGTAAGATCGGTGAGCTTAAATGTTCTCCGGGGTATAAAGCTGCTAAAGTAGGACACATTTGCGACATATCAATGGATATTTATTTGTGACATTTGAGACATTTTGAGTTTGTGTGAAATATAACATAAGAACACCTAAATTTATAGAAGACCTAGTTCAATATGGACCACTCATTAACTATCATATTGATTCTGAAGATGCATCTCCGGAACCGCACCCTATTATTGTTCTGAAGATGTATCTCTGAAACTTCTCTTGAACCATTTCAAAAACAAACATAACAGAATCTTTCGGAGATGTATCTCTGAAACCTCTCCTGAATCATTTTCAAAACAAAACCATATAACATAACCAAATATGCATGAAAACCAAATATGAATAAAGGGTAAATATGTAACACTTCATTTATATTGAGACACAAGTATATACAATTATTTGTCTTTAGAAACAAGAAATCAAAATGAATCGAAACATGTGTCATCGGCTATATCTATAAGTGGTACCCCTTGGACTTTTGTGTATTCGATTCTTTTTCAATGTTGTTCAATCTCTCAAATTCTTGGATCATTTCCATAAAATGATTTGACCACGTCTCGACTTTTGCGGTTGAATTAGTCATCCACTTCGGTGATGTAAGTGGGATGGGACATCCTGGTTCCAAGTAAACTTGAACAAAATGACTTGATTTTGAAAGCCATTAAATACATATGATACGATCATTTGGATTTTAGGGTGGTGTGGTGTGCAGTGGAAAAAATGTTTCTGAAAACCCGTAGCGTGTCAGGTCAATACACACTTTATCATATGCACGTGCTATTAGGTGACCCATATCAGGGAAGCTCGTCCATTTTTCCTATGATGCCAGACCGCTCAAGCAAGGAACAAGAGACTCATAAACCGCACTGAAATTTTCTTTATTTTCGTACATCTGCATGTACGATTCTTTATGCGTCTTTAACTCTTGGATAACTTGATGTCGGAAAAAATGCATGTTTATCTTCTCCTTTACCAAGTAAAGCTGAAACAACTCAGTAACTGCAATTATTGTCCCCCACAATATTGACGGTCCGCTCAATATATTTGTGCATAAAAACAATCATCTCATCAATAAATGGAATCTTCGGTGGAAGCAACGTCAGAGGTGGTTTGCGGATGTGGGCTCCTTTCACAACAGTTTTTTGAGATTTTGGAGTCAGTGAGTCGGGAAAAACTTTATCAATGTGCTCAAAATATGAAGAAGACAATGTAGTAGAGTTTTCATTCGGAGTAGGCTTCGGTTTTTTTGGAGAACCTTTTATTTTTACCAGTTGAGAAGGTGGGTTCATGTCGGTGGTTTCGGTATATGCAATTTTCCTCAATCGTTCTTTGATGTGGAGTTTCATGTTGTCATTGACCTTCGAAAATCTCTCTTGTATCGCTTCCCATTTGGTCAAAATAGAGATATTTGATTTACCGTCATCCATGCATCCATAATCATCAAACCAAAGTCTCTTCCAATGAAACCAAACCTCGTCCATTCTTAGAAATAGTGCACGGGAAACTATGTTATTTCACCTTTTTAGAAATAACATAAGCATATGAGAGACCATATGTTTTCACAATAATGCAATCACACTTTGTGCCATCGAAACCTACATTATCAACTCATTTAGCCTCGTGAAAAATATAGTTCAAAATCGCTCGAGATAAAAAATATCTCTAACTGTAACTCCATCATCGCACGTTCGGTACCTGAAACAGATACTCATATTTTCTACTACATGTGTCGTCACTTTTATAATTCTGGAGAGGAGTTTGATATCCCCCATTTCTTTTGCTCGCCATTGTCACAAAGGTACGTCTTCTATCAGAGTCATTATTAGACCTTCCAATAATTACACCAAATCTCAATCTAGATGCCTCCATATGAATCCATTCAAGCATTTTATCATGATTTTCAAACTCTTGCTTGTTATTAAAGTCATTGCCAACATCTATCCCATTGAACATTCGAAGAAACAATGTTTGGAGATACAACTTGTTTTGGGAAAACATCGGGGTGCACCATATCTATTGAAAACAATTAAAATAATAGTTGATACATTAGTTCATCTACTTTCACAGAAGTGCTGAAAAATGAACACAGACAACTTCCAAAAATGTATCTTTGGACAAGTTCATATACGTTCCAGAGATACATCTCAGGACACAACATAAGTTTTTTCGCAAAAATTTGATGATTAATGTGAGCAATGTAGAGAGAAAAGAACAATCTTTACATGAAATTTTATCTTCTTTTACTCCTTGTGATATGTTGAACCAAATGGATGGAGATTTGGAGTGAAAAAATGGATAAGAATGATGGATTTTTAGGGTGAAGGGTTTGATGGGAAACTTTGTATTTCAACAATGGAGGAGTGATCATGCAGTTGAGTCCTATATCAAATATTTTCAGATATGCATCTCCGGAAACACCTGACATGCAAAGGTGTCAGGAATTTTCAAATTGTCGCTCATAATTCTGGAGACGCATCTCCGGAATATCTACTGAACTGAATAATTAATTTGTTTTGTATCTCCGGAATGTCTACTGAACTGAATAATTAAAATATTTTTCTTAAAATATTTCAGAGATATATTTCCGAAATAAAACTAATACAACGTATGGTGGCGTATCTCATAATAGTCTTGATTGCGTATATAAAATGTGTGTTCAAGATATATCTCCGAATTAAGGAGAAATTTGAAAGCGTATCTCATGTCTTGTGTGTTACTTCAAAATAGAAGAGATATATATCAAAATAAAATAAAAATAGCCAAAATTTCTAGATCCATGAAAAAGCTAGGCCATGATAAAATAAAAGAGGTATATCAAAATAAGAAAATAGACAAAATATCTAGATCCAAGAAACAGCTAGGCCATGATGATTTAAAGAGGGGTGGAATTATAGATGGTTGTTTATAATACTTGTTTATGTTCAAGTAGAGTGCAATAATAGAGGGGAAAAGGATTATAACAGTTTTTAAAATTTTGAGTGCGCGCAACAGAGACGGGGTGGGTGAGGGTGCGAGTGCATTTCTTTGGGAGTTTTGTTTTAATATCAACTTATATTTTCATTATAATAAAATAAGATTCCATATTATTTTCTTTTATAGTTAAAGATGGATGAGACAAATTATGTACTGAAAATATGGGCAGGCGCATTTTGTCTGTTATAACACATTCTGCCAAAAGGCCAACTAGTTTTGAGCTCACTCTCCATTTTGTCACTTAGATCTAAATATGTTTAATTTAGTAATAAAAAAATATTTTTACATTAAAGTATTTTGAGTTATCATAATTGTCACAAGTAAGTATTGCAATTTTTTATATGATTTTGATTGAACGAATTGAATTGTAACATGTTATCTATATTTATAAGTGATATATATATATATATATATATATATATATATATATATATATATATATATATATATATATATATATATATATATATATATATATATATATATAATTACATTTAAGATCTAGAAAATAGACATATCAACTTAGTATTTATTTTAAATAATATAATTTTACCGTGTTTTACGATTTTGTTTTGTCTTTGATTTGATAAAATTAAGGATGATAATTGGATCCATTAAAACAAAATTCATCCACTAAAAATTCATTCAATTTATCCATCACATAAAAAGTAAGTCAATGAGTTGGATTAAATCAATTCATTTATATGTATGAATTAATCTAATTCATCCAACATATTTTAATGATTCAATGAATTATTTTTATATCCATTATATCTATTTTAAAATAATAAAAATAAATTATTTTAAAATAAATTGTTTTCTTTTTCGGAAATACAAAAAAAAAACGATTTTTTTAGAAAATATTAAAAAACCGATTTTTTTCTGAAAATATCAAAAAATTAGTTTTTTTTTAAAATATCAAAAAACTAAATTTTTTTATTCGAAAATATCAAAAAACCGATTTTATTTTCGAAAATATTAAAAAAAAAACGATTTTATTTTCGAAAATATTAAAAAATCGATTTGTTTTAAAAAATATCAAAAAACCAATTTTTTTTTGAAAATATAAAAAAAAAATCGATTTTTGTCAAAAATATTAAAAAACCAATTTTTTATATCTATCTATATTCACAGTTTGTATACTGATACTGTAATTAAAATTACAGCTTACAGGTATAATAGAAAAAACTAACAATTGACAGAACTATTAGTTAGAGTAATTAAAAAAAAAAGTCTCACATGTAATAACTAATTACCAATTACCCATTCACATTTTTTTCAAAATTTAGAACAAAATATTAAACATTTTGAATAAAGCTCATGCTATGTGTTAATTCTCATCTTGCTATCCTAGCCATACACGTGTACAAAAGTTTGTTAGATTATTTATGTTAGTTATTAACCATTGTATATACGACTCCTTGTAGATCACACTTTACAATAAATGAAAATAACTTTCATCTTTTTACGAGTTTTCTTTCAATGCTAGCTCTGTTTTGTGGTGGTAATCACTTTGCAAGTGCTTCACTTATGCATCATTAACATGATATCAAAGCTATCCAAGCTCTGGTAGGTCTACTTTTTCTGTAATTTGTGCATCATATTCTTTCCTCATTCACAAAATTTCGTTACTTTTTCTTGTGAGATTCTTTTTATGTTCGCTGTTATAATTTCTTTCCATTTTTCTTGTTTTTGATTGTTCTTCAATGGCATACCAGATATATCTGATAGATCTAATTGATTTGTTAGATACAAATTATAACATATTATTAATCTAATAATAATCAAGAATATGAGAATGGTGTACTTTGTTGGATTTGAGAGATTACCGTCGGAGATAGAGAGTATGAGAGGATTATCACTCTCATTGTCGTTTAGAGGGACCTCTCATTGGACTTAACTGAATGATTCAACTCATCACGATTCATTCATGCAAAAAACACAATCAAATAAATTCATCAATAATTAGTGTTTAATAACAATTGATCATATTATAATTAATTACTAATTGATTATGTAAATTCATTTGATTAATTAAATAATTAATCTAACAATCTCCCACTTGTATGACAATAATCAATTATTAAAATTTTAACATTAGAATACTAACTATGGTCAAAACACTAATCAATCAAAAGAAAAGTAAGCTTCAATATTGCAGAAATTGTATCCGATGGGAAAAACAAATTATACATGTTAAAACTTACAACTTATATAAAGAATAATGAATTTAGAGCCCATATGTATTGCCATCATTCAATGGTTGGAAATCTTCCAAAGCCCTACTATTTGGAGAGATGAATTGATTTGGATTGTTTGTACCTCGAATGGGAAAGGGTGGAAAACTAATCTTTAGCGCATGGCGATACATATGGGCTCTAAATTCATTATTCTTTATATAAGTTGTTAAAATTTTATTAGTGTGCTTGCCAAGGGTTGAAATCTTTGTGCCTACGTATTCCCTTGTGCAATGGGAAAGTCAGAGCTTCGTAGTTCGTGCAACTATGGTTTGTTTCCATACCAAATAATAATATCTAAAAACACTCATTTTCCCTTTAACAAACGATCTTAGCAAACTTTTATCATTAGAAGAAGACAAAGACATATGTCAGCATTCAAACGCAAACTAGACTAAGAGGTTCCCGTTTAGTACAACAGACGTGAGGGGTGCTAATAGCTTCCTTTTGCGTAACCGACTCCCGAACTTAGATTTTGGTTTCATTGACCATTTCTTATCCTTATTAGGTTGTGTCTATATCTCCCTTTTCTCTCGTTAGAATAAATATAATTAGGTGGCGACTCTGTTGTTGTTCTTTCCGCGTCCATCGCGAGGATCATATTTTTCGAGGTATGGCAGCTGGAGACTCTGTTGGGGACTAGCTCCATGCGAGAGAGAGTCGAGCCTAACTTAGTTAACTTTGTGTTTGAATATTGCTTTGTTTTCTTTGTCTTCTTTATATTTTCTATATTTGTTATGATTGTTTGTTTATTTGTTCTTTTATTTCTCTCTCTTTTATTATATAAGTTCATATTTTCTTGTTGGATCTTGGGATGGCATCACAAGTAAAGCTCTACACCTAAGTTTTGGAAAAAGAAAAGGGAACGCCTAAGTTTAGATTTGGAAGTAATTAGTGTTACTCTCCAAGGACTCTCTCCTTGAATGCCTAGCATGAAAGCTCCCCCAGAGAGTAGACCTATTCGTAGATCTTGTCGTAACGCAGCTAGCATGTCGCATGACTTGATTCATGAAAGGGATGTGGCTCAAGGAGAGTGACGACCGTCGCAAACTGTGACGACCGGTGTGGCGGATGTGACATTTCGTTTATGTCCTGTGTGTTCCACTTGTTTTCTTTTTCAATTCCTAGTTTGAAAGGTTAAAATGAATGCTAGTAGCAGCTGAACATATGACCAGTAATGAAAATAATTAATTAAGAGATTTTTGGGAATAATTAGTAACTAGTGATCTACGAACTAATGCCTTGTGAGTCAAGTCGAATTATTTTATGTGATGGGTGTTACTTGTGACAATAGTAGTAAATTGGTGAATTATTGGTGAATTAATTAGATGAATGAGTAATTTAGAATTGGTGGGCATTTTGTGAATTATATGCATGTATGCTTATCTGTCTGAACATGCGTGGTAATACTAGTGAGTATTGCGGTAAGTATGAGACTTACATGTGATCAGGAGGATTGTTACTATCATTGACTATTGTTGTAGGTGTGTTGTATGTATTTTTGGTGTGATCTGAATGATCGAGTTAATGTATAATATTTATTATACATATGTTGTATGCATAGGTTGCCATGTTGTATGTCTTATGTGATCAGATGGACCGTGAAGAGGTATAATGATTATTATACATGTGTTGTGTGCATATTTGTCATCATGCATTTATGAAATTATTGTTGATTATTAGTGGGATGGTTCATTGCCGGATGGGCGTATGCGAAATATCCGTATGTTGGAGATAAATCATTGTCGGATGGATGTATGTGATTTATCCAGATTCCTTTAGGAATCGGGTTCGATTGAATGAACCATGGTGAGTCGGTACCACATGCATTGTGTCTTTGTTGGGTCACATTGCATATTGATGTTGTTGAATCATGTTGTTATGTTGAGGATTATCGTTGTGGATATGTGTTGTTTATGTTGATTTAGTGAGATATTACCCTTTAACATGGTTTATTCACCATTAATTATTGAATGTAGTTCTCACCCCTTTGTTGGTTGGTGGTGTCTGTGCTCCTTGGGGAGTACATATACACATGTACCTGAGTAGTGCGAGAAGTTTGTGATGCCCGGTCGAGTCTTAGAGTCACTCTTATACATAACACGGGACTTGGGGATTTTGTATGTTTACTTATTATCATCATTTGTTACGTATCTTATTTTTGTTGAAAACCATGTACATCAAGTGATGTTATGGAATATTGTTGATCTTTGGCAAATTGTCGCAAGATGAATGAAGTAATATTTTCTGTGTTTTAATAAAAGACTTTTTGTTGATTATTACTGTTGATGTGGCATTCCACTTTCTTTAAACTCTGGTTTTTCTTATTAGATCGTTATTTTCTAAAATGGAAAAAGTGGGGTGTTACAATACTCGAGAAAAATGTTGGAAGTTAATTGGCCGACCTTCTAATATAGAGTGGGGACAAAAAAAGACTTATCTAGAAAGGGAGGACATGCACACATGGCTGGAAGTACTAGTGGAGAAAATCTAGAAGCCCTGAGATATCTCCTCAATAAGTTGGAGAAACCAACAAGTACTTGTTGTTTAACACGTCCAAGTACGTTTCTATTATCTTTTCCGTTTGGAAACTCTCCATTTTCGTTTGGACTTAATGCCTCATATATACCATTTAAAAAATACTGGATACTAGATTCTGGAGCCACTGACCATATGAGACCCTTACCCACACACTTCTCCACATATTCACCTTTCCCTAGTAACAAAAAATATCCACTGCAGATGACATCCGTGACTCTTAACAACGCCCTTCATATCCAAAAATTGACTACTAGCCTAATTTCCATGCATAAACTCACAAAAGACCTATCATGTAATGTTATTTTCTATAATTACTTTTGTGTTTTTCATGACAAGAATTCGGGGAGGACGATTGGAAGTGCTAGAGAATGGAATGGTCTTTACTACTGGGATAACAAAGGTTAAAGCCCATATTTTTCAGAAGCAATTCATTTTTGTCAGAATCAATAAAGACCAATAGGGAGAAGGTTCCTCTTATACCATTGTCGCTTGGGTCATCCTTCGTTTAAAGTCATTAAGCATATATTTCTTGTTTTATTTAAAACATTAGATGTTGAGAGTCTTCATTGTGAGGTGCGTGAGCTTTCTAAACACAAGTGTGTACTTTTCTCCATTAGTAATAAAATGAGTAATTTTTTCCGTTTTATCTAGTTCATACAGATGTGTGGAGTCCATCTAATATTCCAAATATTTCAGTTGTATGTTGGTTTATCACCTTTATTGATGATTATACTCAGTTTACTTTGGTCTACTTAAACAAAAATATGAAGTTAGTCACGTGGTTCCTTAATTTCTCTCTATGATTAAAAATCAATTTGGCATGAGTATTAAGAGGATTCAGTTTGATAATGCCAAGGATTATTTTAATCATAATTTTAATTCTTTGTATCAAAATTAAGGTATCATTCATGAGTATTCATGTGTTAAACCACCTTAACAAAATGGAATTGGTGAAATAAAAAATGGGTATTTGTTAGACCAAACATGTGCTATGATATTTCAAAATAAAGTTCCCAAGAAATATTGATTTCCTTCTACTGTCCTTGCTTCCAAAACTCCTATGGAAGTCTTATTATTATTCTATCCTAATGTGTCTACCTCTAGTAACCTCACTCCTAGGATATTTTGGTGTACATCATTCGTCCATATTCATAGTGATGATAGAGGGAAATTTGATCCTATAGCCTTAAAGTGTGTGTTTATAGGATATCCTTCCACCCCAAATGGTTTCAAATGTTATCATCCACCATCTCACAACTTCTTTGTCTCTCGAGACATCACTTTCCATGAACATGAAATGTGATTCATGAATATACTGAAAAAGATGAAACTTATGTAAGATATGGGAAGAATTTAGTATATACAAGAAGGAAGATCATTCATGAATATACTCATATCCAAGAGTCTGACCCGACATTACATGAGGTAAATTCTAACTCTAATGATCAACTTCTGAATATACAATACGGAAGACCATTCCTGAATCTACTCATATCAAAGAGTCTGACCCGACATTACATGAGGTAAATTCTAACTTTAGTGATTCAACTTCTGAATTTTCTCATGAACAGGGACCAAAATCTGATTCAACTCTACCGCCACTACCATCACACTATCAAGATTTACATCTTCAAATTGTCCTTAGGAAAGATACCAGAAATTGTACCAAACAACCACTTTACCCTCTATCAAACTACTTAGGGTTTAAACACATTTCACCTACCCATAAAGTCTTCCTTACAAATCTGAACACTATAAAACTACCTAACTCTCAATCTGAGGCATTTTTTGACAGAAAATGGAAGCAAGCCATGGATTTGGAGATGGAGGCACTGGAAAAGAACAATACTTGGAAATTGATTTCTTTACTAAATGGAAAGAAACCTTTAGGGTGCAAGTGGGTATACATTATTAAATACAAGGCAGATGGATCGATTGAGAGGTACAAGGCAAGATTGGTTGCCAAATGATTCACTCAAACCTATGTAGTAAATTATTCAAAGACATTTTCCCGAGTTGCAAAAATGAATATAGTTAGGGTGATATTATCTTTAGCAGCTAAATTTAATTGGAACTTAAACCAATTCGATGTGAAGAATGAATTCCTTCATGGTGAACTTGAAGAAGAAATCTACATGGATGTACCTCCTGGGTTCCGTGAACATACTACCACGAACACCGTGTGCAAGTTAAAAAAATATTTATATGAGTTAAAGGAATCGCCACAAGCATGGTTTGGAAGATTCACTAAAGTTATGATATGTTTTGGCTTGAAAGAAAGTCAAGGGGATCATACCTTATTTATCAGACATTCTGAAACAAGGGGAGTAATTATGTTATTGGTATATGTGGATGATATTATAGTCACAAGTAATGATGATGATGTATAACAATTGTTGGATATACACTTAGCCAATGAATTTAAGATTAAATCCTTGGGAAAGTTATATACCTCTCACATACTAGACCTGAATTTGCTTTTATTGTTAGCTTAGTCAACCAATTCATGCACCGACCAAATGAGATTCACTGACAAACTGCACTCCGAATTGTACAATATTTGAAAGGAACGCCTGGTAGAGGAATTTTGTATGAAAGAAATGGGATTGTAGGTCTTAAAGCATATACAGATGCCGACTATGCAGGGAAAATTATGGATAGGAGATCAACTACATGTTATTACACTTTCCTAGATGGAAATCTTGTGACTTGGAAAAGTAAAAAAACAAAATATAGTATTGAGATATAATGCTGAAGTAGAGTTCATGACAATGGCACAAGGAATATGTGAACTAATATGGTTGAAATTAATCTTAGAAGATCTAAGGATAAAGTTTGATGAACAAATGGGAATTTATTATGATACAAGGTATATAGTAATAACTCTTACTCTTATATTCGACATTTTGCAACATTTTATGGGTTTCATTCGTTGTTCAGTTTTAACTTGTTCAAACCATTTCTATATATATATATATATATATATATATATATATATATATATATATATATATTAATTTATTTACCTTTCTCATCATGATATTCATATGTGTTTGTTTTCTTTGTTAACTCTTCAACTGATTCCTTCAAACAATGATTGAATCTTCAAGTTTCAACTATACTTCTACAAGTATGATTCTGAATATCTTCAAAGTTTCATGTCTTTCAAACTATAGTTTCAAAGTTTAACTCTTTTGATATATATTGTTTTCTTTACTTTTCTCATCATGATTTTCCTATGTATTTGTTTGCTTTGTTAACTCTTCAACTTTTTCCTTCAGACAATGTTTGAATCATCAAGTTTCAACAATACTTCTACAAGTATCATTCAGATTTTCTTCAAAGTTTCATGTCTTTCTAAGTTTCAAAGTTTAACTCTTTTTGGTATATCTTATTTTTAGACAACTTTTCAACAAATTCTTTCATACAATGCCTTCATTCCTGAGTTTCAACAACTTTTTAAACTATTTCCTTCATACAATGTCTTTATTAGTGTGTTTATACGAGTTTTAATTCGATATAATAACTCATTCGCTTTTTTAGATGTCAAGACATCCTATTTTAATTAAAGATTTGTAGAAATGCAACCTAGTATGAAGGATGGGAATAAAAGTAGTTGACTTATGGACTATAAAAGAGAGGAGTGGCAAGGTTCATCTTAATTTGGTCATACAATATTCAAAGGTATACAAACCAGTAACTCATTGTTTATCTTTATGTTCTAAAGCTCATTTTATGCAATCTATGTAGGGTGATCATATACAAGGTCTGGGTGGATAAGATAATTGAAAACCAAACTTATACATCGTACAATGGTGAACTATGGGAGAATGATTTATAATGAAGGTTTTTGAAAACAAACTTAAACTACTTTTCAATAGTGGCATAACTACTTTTCAATAGGATATCATTTTACCGCCTAAAATGTGAGTACAAAAGTGTATTTCTAGATTTTGTTGCGGAGATGTATCTCCAAACCAAATTATGGAAAAATGAGTGTAACTCTGTTACAAATGGGTGAGGTGTATGAAGGTGCATCAAGTGCGAGTCTATCCACAATGTTTTCCCTCAAACAGAAATTCTTTCGTTCACGTACACTTGTACCGTCGTTGACAATTTTAAATGGAACACCTCTTATCCACCAATTATGGGGATACTTTCGATACAAGGAAGTCAGTCTCACACTCGGAACAAAGGCTTTTGATACTACTGTTGGGACATTAATTTGAGGATCAACATAAGAGAGTCTTTTTTTATGAGCAATACACCTAGTGAGAGACACACCACATATTCACCTAAAACCTTAAGGTGATAGGTATGTTGGTTATCTCACTTATAAATGTTCAAGTCTACTTTTCTAATCAATGTAGAATTTCCCCATACTTTGTTTCTTAAAATTTCCAACTCACACTTATTAATCTCAATAGATAAAAGAGTTTGTGGTTTAGCGTGTTACATTCTAGATATGAGATCAAAGTGATAAAGATTGAAGGAGTCCATAGAGACAGACATTGTTCAAAGTGGTAGAAAGGCATTCAAGTTGTTAAATATGGAGAAAGATTGGAAAATTTGGTAACTTTGTGTTTGGAGATATTGGTAACGGGGAAGACACATCTTTTTAGTATGATTTGTGGGTGGAAGAGGAAAGTCTTAGAGAAAGGTACAACAAATTATTTGGCTTGGCTATGAATACAAATATTTCTATTGTTGATATGTCTAGGATAGGTTG
The DNA here is from genome assembly GCA_963966055.1 of Lathyrus aphaca. Classification (NCBI taxonomy): domain Eukaryota; kingdom Viridiplantae; phylum Streptophyta; class Magnoliopsida; order Fabales; family Fabaceae; genus Lathyrus; species Lathyrus aphaca. The sequence continues at coordinate 48,016,637 of OZ014524.1, read as the reverse complement.
GGTAAAGATAACACACAAGATTGGAGAAGACAGATGATTGTGTGCGCGAAATTATCCTACTAGAATCATACAAAAAAAAGCATGAGTAACTTAAGACAATTGAGATAAAAAATAAAATTAAAAAAAAACATGAGTAACTTGAGACAATTTGAGCACAAAAAAGAAATGTCTATTTGCTCTTTGTGGTGGTTGAAGGTTGAAAGTTAAAATCCTTCATGTTCAATATGATCTTCTTCACCAATGTTGGTATTAACCTTTAACTTGTAGGCGATGGACTTTGTTTGGGTTGGGTATTTAGAGCATAAACATCGGTATTATTTTAAGGTTTTTTACACAGTATTTTAAAAGATTGTGAGAAACAAAAAGATAATTGAATGAAAGTTGGGTTCATTAGTATAGATAAGTCCTCTAGTATGAGAACTTTTTTTTTTTTGTCAATCATTTAATACCAAAACAAATTATATAATATAACTAAATTATATTGCATAAATGTGTATTATTTTCGATGAATCATATGAACATTTAAAATATATAGTTGAGTTGTTCAAAATTGATTGTGACTCCTTTAAAGAAACAATGATTATAATTAATGTGGATGGTCATAGAAGGAAGATGGATTTGTGATTTCTCCAAAAATCTTAGATATTACCATGCTTTGGGCAGAAAAGTTGTGTTAAGAACACTCACTTTAATACCTTTTTTCTAATGCAAAATCTATCAAATGAAATTGCAAATATGATCTAATACAACACACACAATAACCAAACCAGCAAAACAACATAAATTAATAGTAATAAGAATCACAACTATTGAACTTACTAGGACTCATTCTACTGTTGTACAACTTGCAAGACAGAACAAACTGTTTGAATTAAAGAGAGAATCAGTAGTAAAATTCCAGCAACTGAAACAGCAGTTTGCCAAGGACTGCTACAATAATCCCGCCTGAGAGTAGCCTTCAACTTATGCGAAGGATCACTATAAAAACCATTCAAATCTTTACAAATAACAGACAAATGAGAACTGAACATCCAATGTGTAACATTCGTCCAAAGACTATTAAACACATTAGCTATAGAATCACTGTCCCCAAGATAACCAACAAATACCCCCTTCCGAACAAGTATATCCACATCCCTTCCGGTGTTAATAAGAAAATCCAATACAACAACATAATCAGTAATGTAGGACTCATTAGGATAATGACATTGCTCCAAAGCAATCATATTCCGAAACAATGTCTCAGTCCTATCCTCGACTGTTAATGGAGGAATTTCAAGAACTCCACCTGAAAACCTCAAGTCAAGTAAACAATTACTATTAGTGTTCACTTTAAACTTAATACCAGCTTCTAACAACTCAGTCACACTGGGAAGATGTTTCACCAGTTCAGCATTTCTAGGCGGCCGTCTTTCCAATGGATGTTGCAAGTGGAAAATTCGAAGTAGATCAGTGAAATGCCTTATGCTAATATCACTATTATCAGAAGAAACTAAGTTTGACTTATTGTAATAAGCAAAATAATCAAAAGTGAGATTAAGAAAAGAAGGGATATTAGTGTTAGCACTAACAGAAATATTAAAGATATTTTCAACAACAAAGAACGGTAATTGATTTTCAAGTAACACTAAATCTAATCTTATATCAGAATCTAACCAAGATTTGAAGAGAAAATCCTCATCTTGAGACCAATCACGATAAAAGGATTTCCAGAAAAGTTCAATTATGAAAACAGAATCGATTAAGATTAATTTAAAGAGTTCCTGATCGGTGAAGTCAAGGGTTTCGGAATAACAAAGACGGAAATTAGGTAAGATAGAATCTATGTAGTCAATCAAGGTTTGTAGAGTTGTTTGAGTACGTCTGAGAAATGCTTTGAAGAAAGTGAGTTTGTGCCGTTCCATGTTTTGGAGGTGGAGGTGGTGTTGGTGGTGGTGGTGGAAAGGTCCGATGGAAATAACTTTAGGGGTGTATGCGTCGTCGTTGAGTCTGCGAATAATGAAGGGGACTTTGTAGATACAACAGTAGTTGGCGCTAAACGGTGGTTCTGCATTGTCGAGCATGGCATTCAGCATGTCGTGGTGGCTCATGATTGACAGTTATATGAAGAAGAAGACTTGGCAAAAAATGAAGTTGTGACCCAGTTAATGTTCCAGTTTATGTTTCTTAGGGAAATTTTCAAGCATTTATACTAACTTTTATAATAAATTTTTTCTTTTTAATATAGAATATCAAACTAAAGTTAATTAAATCAATTAAATAGACAATGTTGGGATAATCATATTTCTATTTTTTTCAGATTCATGAAGAGGGTACTGTAACAAAATTGATTAAGGACTAACAATTCAATTATGAATTTCTTTATCTCATAATTTATTTGCTTGTTTCTAGGAAACTGTTGAGTGGTAACTCAATTGGAGAGTGTGGATACATTGTATTTTGTTAGGTCATAATTCTATGATATATTTTGTTGATGATGCCTTTTTAAAAGGACTCTTAAATATACAGCTATGAAACAATATATAATTTTCCTGGATTTACTTCTTCGTGATGTGGATCAAGATATATATGGTTGACAGGTAAATTACATTTTTTTTTAAAGGACTCTTAAATATACAGCTATGAAACAATATATCATTTTCTAGAATAAACCTCTCTTTATGAAGACATGAATATTAAATTAATATGAAATTTATAACATTAACCTCATTTAATTTTTATCTGTTTATATTTTTCTTCGGATTGATAGAGAGAAGTGCTTAATTCAAAATTGATGAAGAATCATTGATCCAAAACTAATGAATTTTCAGATGTTATTTTTATGTCAATTTATTTGGTTTACTATTTAACTGGTATTTGATGGTTTTATTTTAATTTAATTTATTAATTTCCATTAAAGTTAAATCATCAATAATTGATATTAGTGATAGTTGTTACAATTATAGCTACTGGATGTTGCCTAAAATTATTTTTGAAGTTTTATTGCGTGATTTAGGTTTAAGATAAATTAATATAAAAAATTTCGTTGCTGAAATGATTTATCTTCAAATGTATCTTTTGTAAACTCAAATATGGTCATTCTTAAAGACGTTATATATATTGGATTTAATTTGTTCTAAATATGCATCTTCAGAATAAATTCGTAGTTACATCGTCGAAAAAACATCAGACACATATTCAACAGAAAATGAACTTTCTGAAATGCAATTGACATTCATAATATAAAATGATCATTACAATGATGATTTCAACACAAAATTCAATATTACATTTCAATATTCAGATGGACGCTTGCACATCTCCAAGATTTCTTCAGCCGATCTTTGTATCGTCGCTTCCAACTCGGGCGGAATTTTCTCTTCGAAACCGAAATACGTATCCCATATAGTCCTAACATCCGCTCGAGTCTTGAGCTTAAATTTGCTTAACACAATGTTCCCTTCGTTATCAATCGAAGGTGAACGATACTTAAGCTTCACAATCCTTCATTTGTCCCCGTAAGGTAGGAGATAGTAGATTTTGTCTATGATATCTTCGAGGGAGGTAAGATCGGTGAGCTTAAATGTTCTCCGGGGTATAAAGCTGCTAAAGTAGGACACATTTGCGACATATCAATGGATATTTATTTGTGACATTTGAGACATTTTGAGTTTGTGTGAAATATAACATAAGAACACCTAAATTTATAGAAGACCTAGTTCAATATGGACCACTCATTAACTATCATATTGATTCTGAAGATGCATCTCCGGAACCGCACCCTATTATTGTTCTGAAGATGTATCTCTGAAACTTCTCTTGAACCATTTCAAAAACAAACATAACAGAATCTTTCGGAGATGTATCTCTGAAACCTCTCCTGAATCATTTTCAAAACAAAACCATATAACATAACCAAATATGCATGAAAACCAAATATGAATAAAGGGTAAATATGTAACACTTCATTTATATTGAGACACAAGTATATACAATTATTTGTCTTTAGAAACAAGAAATCAAAATGAATCGAAACATGTGTCATCGGCTATATCTATAAGTGGTACCCCTTGGACTTTTGTGTATTCGATTCTTTTTCAATGTTGTTCAATCTCTCAAATTCTTGGATCATTTCCATAAAATGATTTGACCACGTCTCGACTTTTGCGGTTGAATTAGTCATCCACTTCGGTGATGTAAGTGGGATGGGACATCCTGGTTCCAAGTAAACTTGAACAAAATGACTTGATTTTGAAAGCCATTAAATACATATGATACGATCATTTGGATTTTAGGGTGGTGTGGTGTGCAGTGGAAAAAAGGTTTCTGAAAACCCGTAGCGTGTCAGGTCAATACACACTTTATCATATGCACGTGCTATTAGGTGACCCATATCAGGGAAGCTCGTCCATTTTTCCTATGATGCCAGACCGCTCAAGCAAGGAACAAGAGACTCATAAACCGCACTGAAATTTTCTTTATTTTCGTACATCTGCATGTACGATTCTTTATGCGTCTTTAACTCTTGGATAACTTGATGTCGGAAAAAATGCATGTTTATCTTCTCCTTTACCAAGTAAAGCTGAAACAACTCAGTAACTGCAATTATTGTCCCCCACAATATTGACGGTCCGCTCAATATATTTGTGCATAAAAACAATCATCTCATCAATAAATGGAATCTTCGGTGGAAGCAACGTCAGAGGTGGTTTGCGGATGTGGGCTCCTTTCACAACAGTTTTTTGAGATTTTGGAGTCAGTGAGTCGGGAAAAACTTTATCAATGTGCTCAAAATATGAAGAAGACAATGTAGTAGAGTTTTCATTCGGAGTAGGCTTCGGTTTTTTTGGAGAACCTTTTATTTTTACCAGTTGAGAAGGTGGGTTCATGTCGGTGGTTTCGGTATATGCAATTTTCCTCAATCGTTCTTTGATGTGGAGTTTCATGTTGTCATTGACCTTCGAAAATCTCTCTTGTATCGCTTCCCATTTGGTCAAAATAGAGATATTTGATTTACCGTCATCCATGCATCCATAATCATCAAACCAAAGTCTCTTCCAATGAAACCAAACCTCGTCCATTCTTAGAAATAGTGCACGGGAAACTATGTTATTTCACCTTTTTAGAAATAACATAAGCATATTTGAGACCATATGTTTTCACAATAATGCAATCACACTTTGTGCCATCGAAACCTACATTATCAACTCATTTAGCCTCGTGAAAAATATAGTTCAAAATCGCTCGAGATAAAAAATATCTCTAACTGTAACTCCATCATCGCACGTTCGGTACCTGAAACAGATACTCATATTTTCTACTACATGTGTCGTCACTTTTATAATTCTGGAGAGGAGTTTGATATCCCCCATTTCTTTTGCTCGCCATTGTCACAAAGGTACGTCTTCTATCAGAGTCATTATTAGACCTTCCAATAATTACACCAAATCTCAATCTAGATGCCTCCATATGAATCCATTCAAGCATTTTATCATGATTTTCAAACTCTTGCTTGTTATTAAAGTCATTGCCAACATCTATCCCATTGAACATTCGAAGAAACAATGTTTGGAGATACAACTTGTTTTGGGAAAACATCGGGGTGCACCATATCTATTGAAAACAATTAAAATAATAGTTGATACATTAGTTCATCTACTTTCACAGAAGTGCTAAAAAATGAACACAGACAACTTCCAAAAATGTATCTTTGGACAAGTTCATATACGTTCCAGAGATACATCTCAGGACACAACATAAGTTTTTTCGCAAAAATTTGATGATTAATGTGAGCAATGTAGAGAGAAAAGAACAATCTTTACATGAAATTTTATCTTCTTTTACTCCTTGTGATATGTTGAACCAAATGGATGGAGATTTGGAGTGAAAAAATGGATAAGAATGATGGATTTTTAGGGTGAAGGGTTTGATGGGAAACTTTGTATTTCAACAATGGAGGAGTGATCATGCAGTTGAGTCCTATATCAAATATTTTCAGATATGCATCTCCGGAAACACCTGACATGCAAAGGTGTCAGGAATTTTCAAATTGTCGCTCATAATTCTGGAGACGCATCTCCGGAATATCTACTGAACTGAATAATTAATTTGTTTTGTATCTCCGGAATGTCTACTGAACTGAATAATTAAAATATTTTTCTTAAAATATTTCAGAGATATATTTCCGAAATAAAACTAATACAACGTATGGTGGCGTATCTCATAATAGTCTTGATTGCGTATATAAAATGTGTGTTCAAGATATATCTCCGAATTAAGGAGAAATTTGAAAGCGTATCTCATGTCTTGTGTGTTACTTCAAAATAGAAGAGATATATATCAAAATAAAATAAAAATAGCCAAAATTTCTAGATCCATGAAAAAGCTAGGCCATGATAAAATAAAAGAGGTATATCAAAATAAGAAAATAGACAAAATATCTAGATCCAAGAAACAGCTAGGCCATGATGATTTAAAGAGGGGTGGAATTATAGATGGTTGTTTATAATACTTGTTTATGTTCAAGTAGAGTGCAATAATAGAGGGGAAAAGGATTATAACAGTTTTTAAAATTTTGAGTGCGCGCAACAGAGACGGGGTGGGTGAGGGTGCGAGTGCATTTCTTTGGGAGTTTTGTTTTAATATCAACTTATATTTTCATTATAATAAAATAAGATTCCATATTATTTTCTTTTATAGTTAAAGATGGATGAGACAAATTATGTACTGAAAATATGGGCAGGCGCATTTTGTCTGTTATAACACATTCTGCCAAAAGGCCAACTAGTTTTGAGCTCACTCTCCATTTTGTCACTTAGATCTAAATATGTTTAATTTAGTAATAAAAAAATATTTTTACATTAAAGTATTTTGAGTTATCATAATTGTCACAAGTAAGTATTGCAATTTTTTATATGATTTTGATTGAACGAATTGAATTGTAACATGTTATCTATATTTATAAGTGATATATATATATATATATATATATATATATATATATATATATATATATATATATATATATATATATATATATATATATATATATATATATATATATATATATATATATATATATAATTACATTTAAGATCTAGAAAATAGACATATCAACTTAGTATTTATTTTAAATAATATAATTTTACCGTGTTTTACGATTTTGTTTTGTCTTTGATTTGATAAAATTAAGGATGATAATTGGATCCATTAAAACAAAATTCATCCACTAAAAATTCATTCAATTTATCCATCACATAAAAAGTAAGTCAATGAGTTGGATTAAATCAATTCATTTATATGTATGAATTAATCTAATTCATCCAACATATTTTAATGATTCAATGAATTATTTTTATATCCATTATATCTATTTTAAAATAATAAAAATAAATTATTTTAAAATAAATTGTTTTCTTTTTCGGAAATACAAAAAAAAAACGATTTTTTTAGAAAATATTAAAAAACCGATTTTTTTCTGAAAATATCAAAAAATTAGTTTTTTTTTAAAATATCAAAAAACTAAATTTTTTTATTCGAAAATATCAAAAAACCGATTTTATTTTCGAAAATATTAAAAAAAAAACGATTTTATTTTCGAAAATATTAAAAAATCGATTTGTTTTAAAAAATATCAAAAAACCAATTTTTTTTTGAAAATATAAAAAAAAAATCGATTTTTGTCAAAAATATTAAAAAACCAATTTTTTATATCTATCTATATTCACAGTTTGTATACTGATACTGTAATTAAAATTACAGCTTACAGGTATAATAGAAAAAACTAACAATTGACAGAACTATTAGTTAGAGTAATTAAAAAAAAAAGTCTCACATGTAATAACTAATTACCAATTACCCATTCACATTTTTTTCAAAATTTAGAACAAAATATTAAACATTTTGAATAAAGCTCATGCTATGTGTTAATTCTCATCTTGCTATCCTAGCCATACACGTGTACAAAAGTTTGTTAGATTATTTATGTTAGTTATTAACCATTGTATATACGACTCCTTGTAGATCACACTTTACAATAAATGAAAATAACTTTCATCTTTTTACGAGTTTTCTTTCAATGCTAGCTCTGTTTTGTGGTGGTAATCACTTTGCAAGTGCTTCACTTATGCATCATTAACATGATATCAAAGCTATCCAAGCTCTGGTAGGTCTACTTTTTCTGTAATTTGTGCATCATATTCTTTCCTCATTCACAAAATTTCGTTACTTTTTCTTGTGAGATTCTTTTTATGTTCGCTGTTATAATTTCTTTCCATTTTTCTTGTTTTTGATTGTTCTTCAATGGCATACCAGATATATCTGATAGATCTAATTGATTTGTTAGATACAAATTATAACATATTATTAATCTAATAATAATCAAGAATATGAGAATGGTGTACTTTGTTGGATTTGAGAGATTACCGTCGGAGATAGAGAGTATGAGAGGATTATCACTCTCATTGTCGTTTAGAGGGACCTCTCATTGGACTTAACTGAATGATTCAACTCATCACGATTCATTCATGCAAAAAACACAATCAAATAAATTCATCAATAATTAGTGTTTAATAACAATTGATCATATTATAATTAATTACTAATTGATTATGTAAATTCATTTGATTAATTAAATAATTAATCTAACAATCTCCCACTTGTATGACAATAATCAATTATTAAAATTTTAACATTAGAATACTAACTATGGTCAAAACACTAATCAATCAAAAGAAAAGTAAGCTTCAATATTGCAGAAATTGTATCCGATGGGAAAAACAAATTATACATGTTAAAACTTACAACTTATATAAAGAATAATGAATTTAGAGCCCATATGTATTGCCATCATTCAATGGTTGGAAATCTTCCAAAGCCCTACTATTTGGAGAGATGAATTGATTTGGATTGTTTGTACCTCGAATGGGAAAGGGTGGAAAACTAATCTTTAGCGCATGGCGATACATATGGGCTCTAAATTCATTATTCTTTATATAAGTTGTTAAAATTTTATTAGTGTGCTTGCCAAGGGTTGAAATCTTTGTGCCTACGTATTCCCTTGTGCAATGGGAAAGTCAGAGCTTCGTAGTTCGTGCAACTATGGTTTGTTTCCATACCAAATAATAATATCTAAAAACACTCATTTTCCCTTTAACAAACGATCTTAGCAAACTTTTATCATTAGAAGAAGACAAAGACATATGTCAGCATTCAAACGCAAACTAGACTAAGAGGTTCCCGTTTAGTACAACAGACGTGAGGGGTGCTAATAGCTTCCTTTTGCGTAACCGACTCCCGAACTTAGATTTTGGTTTCATTGACCATTTCTTATCCTTATTAGGTTGTGTCTATATCTCCCTTTTCTCTCGTTAGAATAAATATAATTAGGTGGCGACTCTGTTGTTGTTCTTTCCGCGTCCATCGCGAGGATCATATTTTTCGAGGTATGGCAGCTGGAGACTCTGTTGGGGACTAGCTCCATGCGAGAGAGAGTCGAGCCTAACTTAGTTAACTTTGTGTTTGAATATTGCTTTGTTTTCTTTGTCTTCTTTATATTTTCTATATTTGTTATGATTGTTTGTTTATTTGTTCTTTTATTTCTCTCTCTTTTATTATATAAGTTCATATTTTCTTGTTGGATCTTGGGATGGCATCACAAGTAAAGCTCTACACCTAAGTTTTGGAAAAAGAAAAGGGAACGCCTAAGTTTAGATTTGGAAGTAATTAGTGTTACTCTCCAAGGACTCTCTCCTTGAATGCCTAGCATGAAAGCTCCCCCAGAGAGTAGACCTATTCGTAGATCTTGTCGTAACGCAGCTAGCATGTCGCATGACTTGATTCATGAAAGGGATGTGGCTCAAGGAGAGTGACGACCGTCGCAAACTGTGACGACCGGTGTGGCGGATGTGACATTTCGTTTATGTCCTGTGTGTTCCACTTGTTTTCTTTTTCAATTCCTAGTTTGAAAGGTTAAAATGAATGCTAGTAGCAGCTGAACATATGACCAGTAATGAAAATAATTAATTAAGAGATTTTTGGGAATAATTAGTAACTAGTGATCTACGAACTAATGCCTTGTGAGTCAAGTCGAATTATTTTATGTGATGGGTGTTACTTGTGACAATAGTAGTAAATTGGTGAATTATTGGTGAATTAATTAGATGAATGAGTAATTTAGAATTGGTGGGCATTTTGTGAATTATATGCATGTATGCTTATCTGTCTGAACATGCGTGGTAATACTAGTGAGTATTGCGGTAAGTATGAGACTTACATGTGATCAGGAGGATTGTTACTATCATTGACTATTGTTGTAGGTGTGTTGTATGTATTTTTGGTGTGATCTGAATGATCGAGTTAATGTATAATATTTATTATACATATGTTGTATGCATAGGTTGCCATGTTGTATGTCTTATGTGATCAGATGGACCGTGAAGAGGTATAATGATTATTATACATGTGTTGTGTGCATATTTGTCATCATGCATTTATGAAATTATTGTTGATTATTAGTGGGATGGTTCATTGCCGGATGGGCGTATGCGAAATATCCGTATGTTGGAGATAAATCATTGTCGGATGGATGTATGTGATTTATCCAGATTCCTTTAGGAATCGGGTTCGATTGAATGAACCATGGTGAGTCGGTACCACATGCATTGTGTCTTTGTTGGGTCACATTGCATATTGATGTTGTTGAATCATGTTGTTATGTTGAGGATTATCGTTGTGGATATGTGTTGTTTATGTTGATTTAGTGAGATATTACCCTTTAACATGGTTTATTCACCATTAATTATTGAATGTAGTTCTCACCCCTTTGTTGGTTGGTGGTGTCTGTGCTCCTTGGGGAGTACATATACACATGTACCTGAGTAGTGCGAGAAGTTTGTGATGCCCGGTCGAGTCTTAGAGTCACTCTTATACATAACACGGGACTTGGGGATTTTGTATGTTTACTTATTATCATCATTTGTTACGTATCTTATTTTTGTTGAAAACCATGTACATCAAGTGATGTTATGGAATATTGTTGATCTTTGGCAAATTGTCGCAAGATGAATGAAGTAATATTTTCTGTGTTTTAATAAAAGACTTTTTGTTGATTATTACTGTTGATGTGGCATTCCACTTTCTTTAAACTCTGGTTTTTCTTATTAGATCGTTATTTTCTAAAATGGAAAAAGTGGGGTGTTACAATACTCGAGAAAAATGTTGGAAGTTAATTGGCCGACCTTCTAATATAGAGTGGGGACAAAAAAAGACTTATCTAGAAAGGGAGGACATGCACACATGGCTGGAAGTACTAGTGGAGAAAATCTAGAAGCCCTGAGATATCTCCTCAATAAGTTGGAGAAACCAACAAGTACTTGTTGTTTAACACGTCCAAGTACGTTTCTATTATCTTTTCCGTTTGGAAACTCTCCATTTTCGTTTGGACTTAATGCCTCATATATACCATTTAAAAAATACTGGATACTAGATTCTGGAGCCACTGACCATATGAGACCCTTACCCACACACTTCTCCACATATTCACCTTTCCCTAGTAACAAAAAATATCCACTGCAGATGACATCCGTGACTCTTAACAACGCCCTTCATATCCAAAAATTGACTACTAGCCTAATTTCCATGCATAAACTCACAAAAGACCTATCATGTAATGTTATTTTCTATAATTACTTTTGTGTTTTTCATGACAAGAATTCGGGGAGGACGATTGGAAGTGCTAGAGAATGGAATGGTCTTTACTACTGGGATAACAAAGGTTAAAGCCCATATTTTTCAGAAGCAATTCATTTTTGTCAGAATCAATAAAGACCAATAGGGAGAAGGTTCCTCTTATACCATTGTCGCTTGGGTCATCCTTCGTTTAAAGTCATTAAGCATATATTTCTTGTTTTATTTAAAACATTAGATGTTGAGAGTCTTCATTGTGAGGTGCGTGAGCTTTCTAAACACAAGTGTGTACTTTTCTCCATTAGTAATAAAATGAGTAATTTTTTCCGTTTTATCTAGTTCATACAGATGTGTGGAGTCCATCTAATATTCCAAATATTTCAGTTGTATGTTGGTTTATCACCTTTATTGATGATTATACTCAGTTTACTTTGGTCTACTTAAACAAAAATATGAAGTTAGTCACGTGGTTCCTTAATTTCTCTCTATGATTAAAAATCAATTTGGCATGAGTATTAAGAGGATTCAGTTTGATAATGCCAAGGATTATTTTAATCATAATTTTAATTCTTTGTATCAAAATTAAGGTATCATTCATGAGTATTCATGTGTTAAACCACCTTAACAAAATGGAATTGGTGAAATAAAAAATGGGTATTTGTTAGACCAAACATGTGCTATGATATTTCAAAATAAAGTTCCCAAGAAATATTGATTTCCTTCTACTGTCCTTGCTTCCAAAACTCCTATGGAAGTCTTATTATTATTCTATCCTAATGTGTCTACCTCTAGTAACCTCACTCCTAGGATATTTTGGTGTACATCATTCGTCCATATTCATAGTGATGATAGAGGGAAATTTGATCCTATAGCCTTAAAGTGTGTGTTTATAGGATATCCTTCCACCCCAAATGGTTTCAAATGTTATCATCCACCATCTCACAACTTCTTTGTCTCTCGAGACATCACTTTCCATGAACATGAAATGTGATTCATGAATATACTGAAAAAGATGAAACTTATGTAAGATATGGGAAGAATTTAGTATATACAAGAAGGAAGATCATTCATGAATATACTCATATCCAAGAGTCTGACCCGACGTTACATGAGGTAAATTCTAACTCTAATGATCAACTTCTGAATATACAATACGGAAGACCATTCCTGAATCTACTCATATCAAAGAGTCTGACCCGACATTACATGAGGTAAATTCTAACTTTAGTGATTCAACTTCTGAATTTTCTCATGAACAGGGACCAAAATCTGATTCAACTCTACCGCCACTACCATCACACTATCAAGATTTACATCTTCAAATTGTCCTTAGGAAAGATACCAGAAATTGTACCAAACAACCACTTTACCCTCTATCAAACTACTTAGGGTTTAAACACATTTCACCTACCCATAAAGTCTTCCTTACAAATCTGAACACTATAAAACTACCTAACTCTCAATCTGAGGCATTTTTTGACAGAAAATGGAAGCAAGCCATGGATTTGGAGATGGAGGCACTGGAAAAGAACAATACTTGGAAATTGATTTCTTTACTAAATGGAAAGAAACCTTTAGGGTGCAAGTGGGTATACATTATTAAATACAAGGCAGATGGATCGATTGAGAGGTACAAGGCAAGATTGGTTGCCAAATGATTCACTCAAACCTATGTAGTAAATTATTCAAAGACATTTTCCCGAGTTGCAAAAATGAATATAGTTAGGGTGATATTATCTTTAGCAGCTAAATTTAATTGGAACTTAAACCAATTCGATGTGAAGAATGAATTCCTTCATGGTGAACTTGAAGAAGAAATCTACATGGATGTACCTCCTGGGTTCCGTGAACATACTACCACGAACACCGTGTGCAAGTTAAAAAAATATTTATATGAGTTAAAGGAATCGCCACAAGCATGGTTTGGAAGATTCACTAAAGTTATGATATGTTTTGGCTTGAAAGAAAGTCAAGGGGATCATACCTTATTTATCAGACATTCTGAAACAAGGGGAGTAATTATGTTATTGGTATATGTGGATGATATTATAGTCACAAGTAATGATGATGATGTATAACAATTGTTGGATATACACTTAGCCAATGAATTTAAGATTAAATCCTTGGGAAAGTTATATACCTCTCACATACTAGACCTGAATTTGCTTTTATTGTTAGCTTAGTCAACCAATTCATGCACCGACCAAATGAGATTCACTGACAAACTGCACTCCGAATTGTACAATATTTGAAAGGAACGCCTGGTAGAGGAATTTTGTATGAAAGAAATGGGATTGTAGGTCTTAAAGCATATACAGATGCCGACTATGCAGGGAAAATTATGGATAGGAGATCAACTACATGTTATTACACTTTCCTAGATGGAAATCTTGTGACTTGGAAAAGTAAAAAAACAAAATATAGTATTGAGATATAATGCTGAAGTAGAGTTCATGACAATGGCACAAGGAATATGTGAACTAATATGGTTGAAATTAATCTTAGAAGATCTAAGGATAAAGTTTGATGAACAAATGGGAATTTATTATGATACAAGGTATATAGTAATAACTCTTACTCTTATATTCGACATTTTGCAACATTTTATGGGTTTCATTCGTTGTTCAGTTTTAACTTGTTCAAACCATTTCTATATATATATATATATATATATATATATATATATATATATATATATATATATATATATATATTAATTTATTTACCTTTCTCATCATGATATTCATATGTGTTTGTTTTCTTTGTTAACTCTTCAACTGATTCCTTCAAACAATGATTGAATCTTCAAGTTTCAACTATACTTCTACAAGTATGATTCTGAATATCTTCAAAGTTTCATGTCTTTCAAACTATAGTTTCAAAGTTTAACTCTTTTGATATATATTGTTTTCTTTACTTTTCTCATCATGATTTTCCTATGTATTTGTTTGCTTTGTTAACTCTTCAACTTTTTCCTTCAGACAATGTTTGAATCATCAAGTTTCAACAATACTTCTACAAGTATCATTCAGATTTTCTTCAAAGTTTCATGTCTTTCTAAGTTTCAAAGTTTAACTCTTTTTGGTATATCTTATTTTTAGACAACTTTTCAACAAATTCTTTCATACAATGCCTTCATTCCTGAGTTTCAACAACTTTTTAAACTATTTCCTTCATACAATGTCTTTATTAGTGTGTTTATACGAGTTTTAATTCGATATAATAACTCATTCGCTTTTTTAGATGTCAAGACATCCTATTTTAATTAAAGATTTGTAGAAATGCAACCTAGTATGAAGGATGGGAATAAAAGTAGTTGACTTATGGACTATAAAAGAGAGGAGTGGCAAGGTTCATCTTAATTTGGTCATACAATATTCAAAGGTATACAAACCAGTAACTCATTGTTTATCTTTATGTTCTAAAGCTCATTTTATGCAATCTATGTAGGGTGATCATATACAAGGTCTGGGTGGATAAGATAATTGAAAACCAAACTTATACATCGTACAATGGTGAACTATGGGAGAATGATTTATAATGAAGGTTTTTGAAAACAAACTTAAACTACTTTTCAATAGTGGCATAACTACTTTTCAATAGGATATCATTTTACCGCCTAAAATGTGAGTACAAAAGTGTATTTCTAGATTTTGTTGCGGAGATGTATCTCCAAACCAAATTATGGAAAAATGAGTGTAACTCTGTTACAAATGGGTGAGGTGTATGAAGGTGCATCAAGTGCGAGTCTATCCACAATGTTTTCCCTCAAACAGAAATTCTTTCGTTCACGTACACTTGTACCGTCGTTGACAATTTTAAATGGAACACCTCTTATCCACCAATTATGGGGATACTTTCGATACAAGGAAGTCAGTCTCACACTCGGAACAAAGGCTTTTGATACTACTGTTGGGACATTAATTTGAGGATCAACATAAGAGAGTCTTTTTTTATGAGCAATACACCTAGTGAGAGACACACCACATATTCACCTAAAACCTTAAGGTGATAGGTATGTTGGTTATCTCACTTATAAATGTTCAAGTCTACTTTTCTAATCAATGTAGAATTTCCCCATACTTTGTTTCTTAAAATTTCCAACTCACACTTATTAATCTCAATAGATAAAAGAGTTTGTGGTTTAGCGTGTTACATTCTAGATATGAGATCAAAGTGATAAAGATTGAAGGAGTCCATAGAGACAGACATTGTTCAAAGTGGTAGAAAGGCATTCAAGTTGTTAAATATGGAGAAAGATTGGAAAATTTGGTAACTTTGTGTTTGGAGATATTGGTAACGGGGAAGACACATCTTTTTAGTATGATTTGTGGGTGGAAGAGGAAAGTCTTAGAGAAAGGTACAACAAATTATTTGGCTTGGCTATGAATACAAATATTTCTATTGTTGATATGTCTAGGATAGGTTGGGTAAAGATAACACACAAGATTGGAGAAGACAGATGATTGTGTGCGCGAAATTATCCTACTAGAATCATACAAAAAAAAGCATGAGTAACTTAAGACAATTGAGATAAAAAATAAAATAAAAAAAAAACATGAGTAACTTGAGACAATTTGAGCACAAAAAAGAAATGTCTATTTGCTCTTTGTGGTGGTTGAAGGTTGAAAGTTAAAATCCTTCATGTTCAATATGATCTTCTTCACCAATGTTGGTATTAACCTTTAACTTGTAGGCGATGGACTTTGTTTGGGTTGGGTATTTAGAGCATAAACATCGGTATTATTTTAAGGTTTTTTACACAGTATTTTAAAAGATTGTGAGAAACAAAAAGATAATTGAATGAAAGTTGGGTTCATTAGTATAGATAAGTCCTCTAGTATGAGAACTTTTTTTTTTTTGTCAATCATTTAATACCAAAACAAATTATATAATATAACTAAATTATATTGCATAAATGTGTATTATTTTCGATGAATCATATGAACATTTAAAATATATAGTTGAGTTGTTCAAAATTGATTGTGACTCCTTTAAAGAAACAATGATTATAATTAATGTGGATGGTCATAGAAGGAAGATGGATTTGTGATTTCTCCAAAAATCTTAGATATTACCATGCTTTGGGCAGAAAAGTTGTGTTAAGAACACTCACTTTAATACCTTTTTTCTAATGCAAAATCTATCAAATGAAATTGCAAATATGATCTAATACAACACACACAATAACCAAACCAGCAAAACAACATAAATTAATAGTAATAAGAATCACAACTATTGAACTTACTAGGACTCATTCTACTGTTGTACAACTTGCAAGACAGAACAAACTGTTTGAATTAAAGAGAGAATCAGTAGTAAAATTCCAGCAACTGAAACAGCAGTTTGCCAAGGACTGCTACAATAATCCCGCCTGAGAGTAGCCTTCAACTTATGCGAAGGATCACTATAAAAACCATTCAAATCTTTACAAATAACAGACAAATGAGAACTGAACATCCAATGTGTAACATTCGTCCAAAGACTATTAAACACATTAGCTATAGAATCACTGTCCCCAAGATAACCAACAAATACCCCCTTCCGAACAAGTATATCCACATCCCTTCCGGTGTTAATAAGAAAATCCAATACAACAACATAATCAGTAATGTAGGACTCATTAGGATAATGACATTGCTCCAAAGCAATCATATTCCGAAACAATGTCTCAGTCCTATCCTCGACTGTTAATGGAGGAATTTCAAGAACTCCACCTGAAAACCTCAAGTCAAGTAAACAATTACTATTAGTGTTCACTTTAAACTTAATACCAGCTTCTAACAACTCAGTCACACTGGGAAGATGTTTCACCAGTTCAGCATTTCTAGGCGGCCGTCTTTCCAATGGATGTTGCAAGTGGAAAATTCGAAGTAGATCAGTGAAATGCCTTATGCTAATATCACTATTATCAGAAGAAACTAAGTTTGACTTATTGTAATAAGCAAAATAATCAAAAGTGAGATTAAGAAAAGAAGGGATATTAGTGTTAGCACTAACAGAAATATTAAAGATATTTTCAACAACAAAGAACGGTAATTGATTTTCAAGTAACACTAAATCTAATCTTATATCAGAATCTAACCAAGATTTGAAGAGAAAATCCTCATCTTGAGACCAATCACGATAAAAGGATTTCCAGAAAAGTTCAATTATGAAAACAGAATCGATTAAGATTAATTTAAAGAGTTCCTGATCGGTGAAGTCAAGGGTTTCGGAATAACAAAGACGGAAATTAGGTAAGATAGAATCTATGTAGTCAATCAAGGTTTGTAGAGTTGTTTGAGTACGTCTGAGAAATGCTTTGAAGAAAGTGAGTTTGTGCCGTTCCATGTTTTGGAGGTGGAGGTGGTGTTGGTGGTGGTGGTGGAAAGGTCCGATGGAAATAACTTTAGGGGTGTATGCGTCGTCGTTGAGTCTGCGAATAATGAAGGGGACTTTGTAGATACAACAGTAGTTGGCGCTAAACGGTGGTTCTGCATTGTCGAGCATGGCATTCAGCATGTCGTGGTGGCTCATGATTGACAGTTATATGAAGAAGAAGACTTGGCAAAAAATGAAGTTGTGACCCAGTTAATGTTCCAGTTTATGTTTCTTAGGGAAATTTTCAAGCATTTATACTAACTTTTATAATAAATTTTTTCTTTTTAATATAGAATATCAAACTAAAGTTAATTAAATCAATTAAATAGACAATGTTGGGATAATCATATTTCTATTTTTTTCAGATTCATGAAGAGGGTACTGTAACAAAATTGATTAAGGACTAACAATTCAATTATGAATTTCTTTATCTCATAATTTATTTGCTTGTTTCTAGGAAACTGTTGAGTGGTAACTCAATTGGAGAGTGTGGATACATTGTATTTTGTTAGGTCATAATTCTATGATATATTTTGTTGATGATGCCTTTTTAAAAGGACTCTTAAATATACAGCTATGAAACAATATATAATTTTCCTGGATTTACTTCTTCGTGATGTGGATCAAGATATATATGGTTGACAGGTAAATTACATTTTTTTTTAAAGGACTCTTAAATATACAGCTATGAAACAATATATCATTTTCTAGAATAAACCTCTCTTTATGAAGACATGAATATTAAATTAATATGAAATTTATAACATTAACCTCATTTAATTTTTATCTGTTTATATTTTTCTTCGGATTGATAGAGAGAAGTGCTTAATTCAAAATTGATGAAGAATCATTGATCCAAAACTAATGAATTTTCAGATGTTATTTTTATGTCAATTTATTTGGTTTACTATTTAACTGGTATTTGATGGTTTTATTTTAATTTAATTTATTAATTTCCATTAAAGTTAAATCATCAATAATTGATATTAGTGATAGTTGTTACAATTATAGCTACTGGATGTTGCCTAAAATTATTTTTGAAGTTTTATTGCGTGATTTAGGTTTAAGATAAATTAATATAAAAAATTTCGTTGCTGAAATGATTTATCTTCAAATGTATCTTTTGCAAACTCAAATATGGTCATTCTTAAAGACGTTATATATATTGGATTTAATTTGTTCTAAATATGCATCTTCAGAATAAATTCGTAGTTACATCGTCGAAAAAACATCAGACACATATTCAACAGAAAATGAACTTTCTGAAATGCAATTGACATTCATAATATAAAATGATCATTACAATGATGATTTCAACACAAAATTCAATATTACATTTCAATATTCAGATGGACGCTTGCACATCTCCAAGATTTCTTCAGCCGATCTTTGTATCGTCGCTTCCAACTCGGGCGGAATTTTCTCTTCGAAACCGAAATACGTATCCCATATAGTCCTAACATCCGCTCGAGTCTTGAGCTTAAATTTGCTTAACACAATGTTCCCTTCGTTATCAATCGAAGGTGAACGATACTTAAGCTTCACAATCCTTCATTTGTCCCCGTAAGGTAGGAGATAGTAGATTTTGTCTATGATATCTTCGAGGGAGGTAAGATCGGTGAGCTTAAATGTTCTCCGGGGTATAAAGCTGCTAAAGTAGGACACATTTGCGACATATCAATGGATATTTATTTGTGACATTTGAGACATTTTGAGTTTGTGTGAAATATAACATAAGAACACCTAAATTTATAGAAGACCTAGTTCAATATGGACCACTCATTAACTATCATATTGATTCTGAAGATGCATCTCCGGAACCGCACCCTATTATTGTTCTGAAGATGTATCTCTGAAACTTCTCTTGAACCATTTCAAAAACAAACATAACAGAATCTTTCGGAGATGTATCTCTGAAACCTCTCCTGAATCATTTTCAAAACAAAACCATATAACATAACCAAATATGCATGAAAACCAAATATGAATAAAGGGTAAATATGTAACACTTCATTTATATTGAGACACAAGTATATACAATTATTTGTCTTTAGAAACAAGAAATCAAAATGAATCGAAACATGTGTCATCGGCTATATCTATAAGTGGTACCCCTTGGACTTTTGTGTATTCGATTCTTTTTCAATGTTGTTCAATCTCTCAAATTCTTGGATCATTTCCATAAAATGATTTGACCACGTCTCGACTTTTGCGGTTGAATTAGTCATCCACTTCGGTGATGTAAGTGGGATGGGACATCCTGGTTCCAAGTAAACTTGAACAAAATGACTTGATTTTGAAAGCCATTAAATACATATGATACGATCATTTGGATTTTAGGGTGGTGTGGTGTGCAGTGGAAAAAAGGTTTCTGAAAACCCGTAGCGTGTCAGGTCAATACACACTTTATCATATGCACGTGCTATTAGGTGACCCATATCAGGGAAGCTCGTCCATTTTTCCTATGATGCCAGACCGCTCAAGCAAGGAACAAGAGACTCATAAACCGCACTGAAATTTTCTTTATTTTCGTACATCTGCATGTACGATTCTTTATGCGTCTTTAACTCTTGGATAACTTGATGTCGGAAAAAATGCATGTTTATCTTCTCCTTTACCAAGTAAAGCTGAAACAACTCAGTAACTGCAATTATTGTCCCCCACAATATTGACGGTCCGCTCAATATATTTGTGCATAAAAACAATCATCTCATCAATAAATGGAATCTTCGGTGGAAGCAACGTCAGAGGTGGTTTGCGGATGTGGGCTCCTTTCACAACAGTTTTTTGAGATTTTGGAGTCAGTGAGTCGGGAAAAACTTTATCAATGTGCTCAAAATATGAAGAAGACAATGTAGTAGAGTTTTCATTCGGAGTAGGCTTCGGTTTTTTTGGAGAACCTTTTATTTTTACCAGTTGAGAAGGTGGGTTCATGTCGGTGGTTTCGGTATATGCAATTTTCCTCAATCGTTCTTTGATGTGGAGTTTCATGTTGTCATTGACCTTCGAAAATCTCTCTTGTATCGCTTCCCATTTGGTCAAAATAGAGATATTTGATTTACCGTCATCCATGCATCCATAATCATCAAACCAAAGTCTCTTCCAATGAAACCAAACCTCGTCCATTCTTAGAAATAGTGCACGGGAAACTATGTTATTTCACCTTTTTAGAAATAACATAAGCATATGAGAGACCATATGTTTTCACAATAATGCAATCACACTTTGTGCCATCGAAACCTACATTATCAACTCATTTAGCCTCGTGAAAAATATAGTTCAAAATCGCTCGAGATAAAAAATATCTCTAACTGTAACTCCATCATCGCACGTTCGGTACCTGAAACAGATACTCATATTTTCTACTACATGTGTCGTCACTTTTATAATTCTGGAGAGGAGTTTGATATCCCCCATTTCTTTTGCTCGCCATTGTCACAAAGGTACGTCTTCTATCAGAGTCATTATTAGACCTTCCAATAATTACACCAAATCTCAATCTAGATGCCTCCATATGAATCCATTCAAGCATTTTATCATGATTTTCAAACTCTTGCTTGTTATTAAAGTCATTGCCAACATCTATCCCATTGAACATTCGAAGAAACAATGTTTGGAGATACAACTTGTTTTGGGAAAACATCGGGGTGCACCATATCTATTGAAAACAATTAAAATAATAGTTGATACATTAGTTCATCTACTTTCACAGAAGTGCTGAAAAATGAACACAGACAACTTCCAAAAATGTATCTTTGGACAAGTTCATATACGTTCCAGAGATACATCTCAGGACACAACATAAGTTTTTTCGCAAAAATTTGATGATTAATGTGAGCAATGTAGAGAGAAAAGAACAATCTTTACATGAAATTTTATCTTCTTTTACTCCTTGTGATATGTTGAACCAAATGGATGGAGATTTGGAGTGAAAAAATGGATAAGAATGATGGATTTTTAGGGTGAAGGGTTTGATGGGAAACTTTGTATTTCAACAATGGAGGAGTGATCATGCAGTTGAGTCCTATATCAAATATTTTCAGATATGCATCTCCGGAAACACCTGACATGCAAAGGTGTCAGGAATTTTCAAATTGTCGCTCATAATTCTGGAGACGCATCTCCGGAATATCTACTGAACTGAATAATTAATTTGTTTTGTATCTCCGGAATGTCTACTGAACTGAATAATTAAAATATTTTTCTTAAAATATTTCAGAGATATATTTCCGAAATAAAACTAATACAACGTATGGTGGCGTATCTCATAATAGTCTTGATTGCGTATATAAAATGTGTGTTCAAGATATATCTCCGAATTAAGGAGAAATTTGAAAGCGTATCTCATGTCTTGTGTGTTACTTCAAAATAGAAGAGATATATATCAAAATAAAATAAAAATAGCCAAAATTTCTAGATCCATGAAAAAGCTAGGCCATGATAAAATAAAAGAGGTATATCAAAATAAGAAAATAGACAAAATATCTAGATCCAAGAAACAGCTAGGCCATGATGATTTAAAGAGGGGTGGAATTATAGATGGTTGTTTATAATACTTGTTTATGTTCAAGTAGAGTGCAATAATAGAGGGGAAAAGGATTATAACAGTTTTTAAAATTTTGAGTGCGCGCAACAGAGACGGGGTGGGTGAGGGTGCGAGTGCATTTCTTTGGGAGTTTTGTTTTAATATCAACTTATATTTTCATTATAATAAAATAAGATTCCATATTATTTTCTTTTATAGTTAAAGATGGATGAGACAAATTATGTACTGAAAATATGGGCAGGCGCATTTTGTCTGTTATAACACATTCTGCCAAAAGGCCAACTAGTTTTGAGCTCACTCTCCATTTTGTCACTTAGATCTAAATATGTTTAATTTAGTAATAAAAAAATATTTTTACATTAAAGTATTTTGAGTTATCATAATTGTCACAAGTAAGTATTGCAATTTTTTATATGATTTTGATTGAACGAATTGAATTGTAACATGTTATCTATATTTATAAGTGATATATATATATATATATATATATATATATATATATATATATATATATATATATATATATATATATATATATATATATATATATATATATATATATATATATATATATATATATATATATATATATATATATATATATAATTACATTTAAGATCTAGAAAATAGACATATCAACTTAGTATTTATTTTAAATAATATAATTTTACCGTGTTTTACGATTTTGTTTTGTCTTTGATTTGATAAAATTAAGGATGATAATAGGATCCATTAAAACAAAATTCATCCACTAAAAATTCATTCAATTTATCCATCACATAAAAAGTAAGTCAATGAGTTGGATTAAATCAATTCATTTATATGTATGAATTAATCTAATTCATCCAACATATTTTAATGATTCAATGAATTATTTTTATATCCATTATATCTATTTTAAAATAATAAAAATAAATTATTTTAAAATAAATTGTTTTCTTTTTCGAAAATACAAAAAAAAAACGATTTTTTTAGAAAATATTAAAAAACCGATTTTTTTCTGAAAATATCAAAAAATTAGTTTTTTTTAAAATATCAAAAAACTAAATTTTTTTATTCGAAAATATCAAAAAACCGATTTTATTTTCGAAAATATTAAAAAAAAAACGATTTTATTTTCGAAAATATTAAGAAATCGATTTGTTTTAAAAAATATCAAAAAACCAATTTTTTTTTGAAAATATAAAAAAAAAATCGATTTTTGTCAAAAATATTAAAAAACCAATTTTTTATATCTATCTATATTCACAGTTTGTATACTGATACTGTAATTAAAATTACAGCTTACAGGTATAATAGAAAAAACTAACAATTGACAGAACTATTAGTTAGAGTAATTAAAAAAAAAGTCTCACATGTAATAACTAATTACCAATTACCCATTCACATTTTTTTCAAAATTTAGAACAAAATATTAAACATTTTGAATAAAGCTCATGCTATGTGTTAATTCTCATCTTGCTATCCTAGCCATACACGTGTACAAAAGTTTGTTAGATTATTTATGTTAGTTATTAACCATTGTATATACGACTCCTTGTAGATCACACTTTACAATAAATGAAAATAACTTTCATCTTTTTACGAGTTTTCTTCCAATGCTAGCTCTGTTTTGTGGTGGTAATCACTTTGCAAGTGCTTCACTTATGCATCATTAACATGATATCAGAGCTATCCAAGCTCTGGTAGGTCTACTTTTTCTGTAATTTGTGCATCATATTCTTTCCTCATTCACAAAATTTCGTTACTTTTTCTTGTGAGATTCTTTTTATGTTCGCTGTTATAATTTCTTTCCATTTTTCTTGTTTTTGATTGTTCTTCAATGGCATACCAGATATATCTGATAGATCTAATTGATTTGTTAGATACAAATTATAACATATTATTAATCTAATAATAATCAAGAATATGAGAATGGTGTACTTTGTTGGATTTGAGAGATTACCGTCGGAGATAGAGAGTATGAGAGGATTATCACTCTCATTGTCGTTTAGAGGGACCTCTCATTGGACTTAACTGAATGATTCAACTCATCACGATTCATTCATGCAAAAAACACAATCAAATAAATTCATCAATAATTAGTGTTTAATAACAATTGATCATATTATAATTAATTACTAATTGATTATGTAAATTCATTTGATTAATTAAATAATTAATCTAACAATCTCCCACTTGTATGACAATACTCAATTATTAAAATTTTAACATTAGAATACTAACTATGGTCAAAACACTAATCAATCAAAAGAAAAGTAAGCTTCAATATTGCAGAAATTGTATCCGATGGGAAAAACAAATTATACATGTTAAAACTTACAACTTATATAAAGAATAATGAATTTAGAGCCCATATGTATTGCCATCATTCAATGGTTGGAAATCTTCCAAAGCCCTACTATTTGGAGAGATGAATTGATTTGGATTGTTTGTACCTCGAATGGGAAAGGGTGGAAAACTAATCTTTAGCGCATGGCGATACATATGGGCTCTAGATTCATTATTCTTTATATAAGTTGTTAAAATTTTATTAGTGTGCTTGCCAAGGGTTGAAATCTTTGTGCCTACGTATTCCCTTGTGCAATGGGAAAGTCAGAGCTTCGTAGTTCGTGCAACTATGGTTTGTTTCCATACCAAATAATAATATCTAAAAACACTCATTTTCCCTTTAACAAACGATCTTAGCAAACTTTTATCATTAGAAGAAGACAAAGACATATGTCAGCATTCAAACGCAAACTAGACTAAGAGGTTCCCGTTTAGTACAACAGACGTGAGGGGTGCTAATAGCTTCCTTTTGCGTAACCGACTCCCGAACTTAGATTTTGGTTTCATTGACCATTTCTTATCCTTATTAGGTTGTGTCTATATCTCCCTTTTCTCTCGTTAGAATAAATATAATTAGGTGGCGACTCTGTTGTTGTTCTTTCCGCGTCCATCGCGAGGATCATATTTTTCGAGGTATGGCAGCTGGAGACTCTGTTGGGGACTAGCTCCATGCGAGAGAGAGTCGAGCCTAACTTAGTTAACTTTGTGTTTGAATATTGCTTTGTTTTCTTTGTCTTCTTTATATTTTCTATATTTGTTATGATTGTTTGTTTATTTGTTCTTTTATTTCTCTCTCTTTTATTATATAAGTTCATATTTTCTTGTTGGATCTTGGGATGGCATCACAAGTAAAGCTCTACACCTAAGTTTTGGAAAAAGAAAAGGGAACGCCTAAGTTTAGATTTGGAAGTAATTAGTGTTACTCTCCAAGGACTCTCTCCTTGAATGCCTAGCATGAAAGCTCCCCCAGAGAGTAGACCTATTCGTAGATCTTGTCGTAACGCAGCTAGCATGTCGCATGACTTGATTCATGAAAGGGATGTGGCTCAAGGAGAGTGACGACCGTCGCAAACTGTGACGACCGGTGTGGCGGATGTGACATTTCGTTTATGTCCTGTGTGTTCCACTTGTTTTCTTTTTCAATTCCTAGTTTGAAAGGTTAAAATGAATGCTAGTAGCAGCTGAACATATGACCAGTAATGAAAATAATTAATTAAGAGATTTTTGGGAATAATTAGTAACTAGTGATCTACGAACTAATGCCTTGTGAGTCAAGTCGAATTATTTTATGTGATGGGTGTTACTTGTGACAATAGTAGTAAATTGGTGAATTATTGGTGAATTAATTAGATGAATGAGTAATTTAGAATTGGTGGGCATTTTGTGAATTATATGCATGTATGCTTATCTGTCTGAACATGCGTGGTAATACTAGTGAGTATTGCGGTAAGTATGAGACTTACATGTGATCAGGAGGATTGTTACTATCATTGACTATTGTTGTAGGTGTGTTGTATGTATTTTTGGTGTGATCTGAATGATCGAGTTAATGTATAATATTTATTATACATATGTTGTATGCATAGGTTGCCATGTTGTATGTCTTATGTGATCAGATGGACCGTGAAGAGGTATAATGATTATTATACATATGTTGTGTGCATATTTGTCATCATGCATTTATGAAATTATTGTTGATTATTAGTGGGATGGTTCATTGCCGGATGGGCGTATGCGAAATATCCGTATGTTGGAGATAAATCATTGTCGGATGGATGTATGTGATTTATCCAGATTCCTTTAGGAATCGGGTTCGATTGAATGAACCATGGTGAGTCGGTACCACATGCATTGTGTCTTTGTTGGGTCACATTGCATATTGATGTTGTTGAATCATGTTGTTATGTTGAGGATTATCGTTGTGGATATGTGTTGTTTATGTTGATTTAGTGAGATATTACCCTTTAACATGGTTTATTCACCATTAATTATTGAATGTAGTTCTCACCCCTTTGTTGGTTGGTGGTGTCTGTGCTCCTTGGGGAGTACATATACACATGTACCTGAGTAGTGCGAGAAGTTTGTGATGCCCGGTCGAGTCTTAGAGTCACTCTTATACATAACACGGGACTTGGGGATTTTGTATGTTTACTTATTATCATCATTTGTTACGTATCTTATTTTTGTTGAAAACCATGTACATCAAGTGATGTTATGGAATATTGTTGATGTTTGGCAAATTGTCGCAAGATGAATGAAGTAATATTTTCTGTGTTTTAATAAAAGACTTTTTGTTGATTATTACTGTTGATGTGGCATTCCACTTTCTTTAAACTCTGGTTTTTCTTATTAGATCGTTATTTTCTAAAATGGAAAAAGTGGGGTGTTACAATACTCGAGAAAAATGTTGGAAGTTAATTGGCCGACCTTCTAATATAGAGTGGGGACAAAAAAAGACTTATCTAGAAAGGGAGGACATGCACACATGGCTGGAAGTACTAGTGGAGAAAATCTAGAAGCCCTGAGATATCTCCTCAATAAGTTGGAGAAACCAACAAGTACTTGTTGTTTAACACGTCCAAGTACGTTTCTATTATCTTTTCCGTTTGGAAACTCTCCATTTTCGTTTGGACTTAATGCCTCATATATACCATTTAAAAATTACTGGATACTAGATTCTGGAGCCACTGACCATATGAGACCCTTACCCACACACTTCTCCACATATTCACCTTTCCCTAGTAACAAAAAATATCCACTGCAGATGACATCCGTGACTCTTAACAACGCCCTTCATATCCAAAAATTGACTACTAGCCTAATTTCCATGCATAAACTCACAAAAGACCTATCATGTAATGTTATTTTCTATAATTACTTTTGTGTTTTTCATGACAAGAATTCGGGGAGGACGATTGGAAGTGCTAGAGAATGGAATGGTCTTTACTACTGGGATAACAAAGGTTAAAGCCCATATTTTTCAGAAGCAATTCATTTTTGTCAGAATCAATAAAGACCAATAGGGAGAAGGTTCCTCTTATACCATTGTCGCTTGGGTCATCCTTCGTTTAAAGTCATTAAGCATATATTTCTTGTTTTATTTAAAACATTAGATGTTGAGAGTCTTCATTGTGAGGTGCGTGAGCTTTCTAAACACAAGTGTGTACTTTTCTCCATTAGTAATAAAATGAGTAATTTTTTCCGTTTTATCTAGTTCATACAGATGTGTGGAGTCCATCTAATATTCCAAATATTTCAGTTGTATGTTGGTTTATCACCTTTATTGATGATTATACTCAGTTTACTTTGGTCTACTTAAACAAAAATATGAAGTTAGTCACGTGGTTCCTTAATTTCTCTCTATGATTAAAAATCAATTTGGCATGAGTATTAAGAGGATTCAGTTTGATAATGCCAAGGATTATTTTAATCATAATTTTAATTCTTTGTATCAAAATTAAGGTATCATTCATGAGTATTCATGTGTTAAACCACCTTAACAAAATGGAATTGGTGAAATAAAAAATGGGTATTTGTTAGACCAAACATGTGCTATGATATTTCAAAATAAAGTTCCCAAGAAATATTGATTTCCTTCTACTGTCCTTGCTTCCAAAACTCCTATGGAAGTCTTATTATTATTCTATCCTAATGTGTCTACCTCTAGTAACCTCACTCCTAGGATATTTTGGTGTACATCATTCGTCCATATTCATAGTGATGATAGAGGGAAATTTGATCCTATAGCCTTAAAGTGTGTGTTTATAGGATATCCTTCCACCCCAAATGGTTTCAAATGTTATCATCCACCATCTCACAACTTCTTTGTCTCTCGAGACATCACTTTCCATGAACATGAAATGTGATTCATGAATATACTGAAAAAGATGAAACTTATGTAAGATATGGGAAGAATTTAGTATATACAAGAAGGAAGATCATTCATGAATATACTCATATCCAAGAGTCTGACCCGACATTACATGAGGTAAATTCTAACTCTAATGATCAACTTCTGAATATACAATACGGAAGACCATTCCTGAATCTACTCATATCAAAGAGTCTGACCCGACATTACATGAGGTAAATTCTAACTTTAGTGATTCAACTTCTGAATTTTCTCATGAACAGGGACCAAAATCTGATTCAAC
Organism: Lathyrus aphaca; assembly: GCA_963966055.1. Taxonomy (NCBI): domain Eukaryota; kingdom Viridiplantae; phylum Streptophyta; class Magnoliopsida; order Fabales; family Fabaceae; genus Lathyrus; species Lathyrus aphaca. The sequence goes on along the minus strand of OZ014524.1, from coordinate 47,987,579 downwards.
TCTACCGCCACTACCATCACACTATCAAGATTTACATCTTCAAATTGTCCTTAGGAAAGATACCAGAAATTGTACCAAACAACCACTTTACCCTCTATCAAACTACTTAGGGTTTAAACACATTTCACCTACCCATAAAGTCTTCCTTACAAATCTGAACACTATAAAACTACCTAACTCTCAATCTGAGGCATTTTTTGACAGAAAATGGAAGCAAGCCATGGATTTGGAGATGGAGGCACTGGAAAAGAACAATACTTGGAAATTGATTTCTTTACTAAATGGAAAGAAACCTTTAGGGTGCAAGTGGGTATACATTATTAAATACAAGGCAGATGGATCGATTGAGAGGTACAAGGCAAGATTGGTTGCCAAATGATTCACTCAAACCTATGTAGTAAATTATTCAAAGACATTTTCCCGAGTTGCAAAAATGAATATAGTTAGGGTGATATTATCTTTAGCAGCTAAATTTAATTGGAACTTAAACCAATTCGATGTGAAGAATGAATTCCTTCATGGTGAACTTGAAGAAGAAATCTACATGGATGTACCTCCTGGGTTCCGTGAACATACTACCACGAACACCGTGTGCAAGTTAAAAAAATATTTATATGAGTTAAAGGAATCGCCACAAGCATGGTTTGGAAGATTCACTAAAGTTATGATATGTTTTGGCTTGAAAGAAAGTCAAGGGGATCATACCTTATTTATCAGACATTCTGAAACAAGGGGAGTAATTATGTTATTGGTATATGTGGATGATATTATAGTCACAAGTAATGATGATGATGTATAACAATTGTTGGATATACACTTAGCCAATGAATTTAAGATTAAATCCTTGGGAAAGTTATATACCTCTCACATACTAGACCTGAATTTGCTTTTATTGTTAGCTTAGTCAACCAATTCATGCACCGACCAAATGAGATTCACTGACAAACTGCACTCCGAATTGTACAATATTTGAAAGGAACGCCTGGTAGAGGAATTTTGTATGAAAGAAATGGGATTGTAGGTCTTAAAGCATATACAGATGCCGACTATGCAGGGAAAATTATGGATAGGAGATCAACTACATGTTATTACACTTTCCTAGATGGAAATCTTGTGACTTGGAAAAGTAAAAAAACAAAATATAGTATTGAGATATAATGCTGAAGTAGAGTTCATGACAATGGCACAAGGAATATGTGAACTAATATGGTTGAAATTAATCTTAGAAGATCTAAGGATAAAGTTTGATGAACAAATGGGAATTTATTATGATACAAGGTATATAGTAATAACTCTTACTCTTATATTCGACATTTTGCAACATTTTATGGGTTTCATTCGTTGTTCAGTTTTAACTTGTTCAAACCATTTCTATATATATATATATATATATATATATATATATATATATATATATATATTAATTTATTTACCTTTCTCATCATGATATTCATATGTGTTTGTTTTCTTTGTTAACTCTTCAACTGATTCCTTCAAACAATGATTGAATCTTCAAGTTTCAACTATACTTCTACAAGTATGATTCTGAATATCTTCAAAGTTTCATGTCTTTCAAACTATAGTTTCAAAGTTTAACTCTTTTGATATATATTGTTTTCTTTACTTTTCTCATCATGATTTTCCTATGTATTTGTTTGCTTTGTTAACTCTTCAACTTTTTCCTTCAGACAATGTTTGAATCATCAAGTTTCAACAATACTTCTACAAGTATCATTCAGATTTTCTTCAAAGTTTCATGTCTTTCTAAGTTTCAAAGTTTAACTCTTTTTGGTATATCTTATTTTTAGACAACTTTTCAACAAATTCTTTCATACAATGCCTTCATTCCTGAGTTTCAACAACTTTTTAAACTATTTCCTTCATACAATGTCTTTATTAGTGTGTTTATACGAGTTTTAATTCGATATAATAACTCATTCGCTTTTTTAGATGTCAAGACATCCTATTTTAATTAAAGATTTGTAGAAATGCAACCTAGTATGAAGGATGGGAATAAAAGTAGTTGACTTATGGACTATAAAAGAGAGGAGTGGCAAGGTTCATCTTAATTTGGTCATACAATATTCAAAGGTATACAAACCAGTAACTCATTGTTTATCTTTATGTTCTAAAGCTCATTTTATGCAATCTATGTAGGGTGATCATATACAAGGTCTGGGTGGATAAGATAATTGAAAACCAAACTTATACATCGTACAATGGTGAACTATGGGAGAATGATTTATAATGAAGGTTTTTGAAAACAAACTTAAACTACTTTTCAATAGTGGCATAACTACTTTTCAATAGGATATCATTTTACCGCCTAAAATGTGAGTACAAAAGTGTATTTCTAGATTTTGTTGCGGAGATGTATCTCCAAACCAAATTATGGAAAAATGAGTGTAACTCTGTTACAAATGGGTGAGGTGTATGAAGGTGCATCAAGTGCGAGTCTATCCACAATGTTTTCCCTCAAACAGAAATTCTTTCGTTCACGTACACTTGTACCGTCGTTGACAATTTTAAATGGAACACCTCTTATCCACCAATTATGGGGATACTTTCGATACAAGGAAGTCAGTCTCACACTCGGAACAAAGGCTTTTGATACTACTGTTGGGACATTAATTTGAGGATCAACATAAGAGAGTCTTTTTTTATGAGCAATACACCTAGTGAGAGACACACCACATATTCACCTAAAACCTTAAGGTGATAGGTATGTTGGTTATCTCACTTATAAATGTTCAAGTCTACTTTTCTAATCAATGTAGAATTTCCCCATACTTTGTTTCTTAAAATTTCCAACTCACACTTATTAATCTCAATAGATAAAAGAGTTTGTGGTTTAGCGTGTTACATTCTAGATATGAGATCAAAGTGATAAAGATTGAAGGAGTCCATAGAGACAGACATTGTTCAAAGTGGTAGAAAGGCATTCAAGTTGTTAAATATGGAGAAAGATTGGAAAATTTGGTAACTTTGTGTTTGGAGATATTGGTAACGGGGAAGACACATCTTTTTAGTATGATTTGTGGGTGGAAGAGGAAAGTCTTAGAGAAAGGTACAACAAATTATTTGGCTTGGCTATGAATACAAATATTTCTATTGTTGATATGTCTAGGATAGGTTGGGTAAAGATAACACACAAGATTGGAGAAGACAGATGATTGTGTGCGCGAAATTATCCTACTAGAATCATACAAAAAAAAGCATGAGTAACTTAAGACAATTGAGATAAAAAATAAAATAAAAAAAAAACATGAGTAACTTGAGACAATTTGAGCACAAAAAAGAAATGTCTATTTGCTCTTTGTGGTGGTTGAAGGTTGAAAGTTAAAATCCTTCATGTTCAATATGATCTTCTTCACCAATGTTGGTATTAACCTTTAACTTGTAGGCGATGGACTTTGTTTGGGTTGGGTATTTAGAGCATAAACATCGGTATTATTTTAAGGTTTTTTACACAGTATTTTAAAAGATTGTGAGAAACAAAAAGATAATTGAATGAAAGTTGGGTTCATTAGTATAGATAAGTCCTCTAGTATGAGAACTTTTTTTTTTTTGTCAATCATTTAATACCAAAACAAATTATATAATATAACTAAATTATATTGCATAAATGTGTATTATTTTCGATGAATCATATGAACATTTAAAATATATAGTTGAGTTGTTCAAAATTGATTGTGACTCCTTTAAAGAAACAATGATTATAATTAATGTGGATGGTCATAGAAGGAAGATGGATTTGTGATTTCTCCAAAAATCTTAGATATTACCATGCTTTGGGCAGAAAAGTTGTGTTAAGAACACTCACTTTAATACCTTTTTTCTAATGCAAAATCTATCAAATGAAATTGCAAATATGATCTAATACAACACACACAATAACCAAACCAGCAAAACAACATAAATTAATAGTAATAAGAATCACAACTATTGAACTTACTAGGACTCATTCTACTGTTGTACAACTTGCAAGACAGAACAAACTGTTTGAATTAAAGAGAGAATCAGTAGTAAAATTCCAGCAACTGAAACAGCAGTTTGCCAAGGACTGCTACAATAATCCCGCCTGAGAGTAGCCTTCAACTTATGCGAAGGATCACTATAAAAACCATTCAAATCTTTACAAATAACAGACAAATGAGAACTGAACATCCAATGTGTAACATTCGTCCAAAGACTATTAAACACATTAGCTATAGAATCACTGTCCCCAAGATAACCAACAAATACCCCCTTCCGAACAAGTATATCCACATCCCTTCCGGTGTTAATAAGAAAATCCAATACAACAACATAATCAGTAATGTAGGACTCATTAGGATAATGACATTGCTCCAAAGCAATCATATTCCGAAACAATGTCTCAGTCCTATCCTCGACTGTTAATGGAGGAATTTCAAGAACTCCACCTGAAAACCTCAAGTCAAGTAAACAATTACTATTAGTGTTCACTTTAAACTTAATACCAGCTTCTAACAACTCAGTCACACTGGGAAGATGTTTCACCAGTTCAGCATTTCTAGGCGGCCGTCTTTCCAATGGATGTTGCAAGTGGAAAATTCGAAGTAGATCAGTGAAATGCCTTATGCTAATATCACTATTATCAGAAGAAACTAAGTTTGACTTATTGTAATAAGCAAAATAATCAAAAGTGAGATTAAGAAAAGAAGGGATATTAGTGTTAGCACTAACAGAAATATTAAAGATATTTTCAACAACAAAGAACGGTAATTGATTTTCAAGTAACACTAAATCTAATCTTATATCAGAATCTAACCAAGATTTGAAGAGAAAATCCTCATCTTGAGACCAATCACGATAAAAGGATTTCCAGAAAAGTTCAATTATGAAAACAGAATCGATTAAGATTAATTTAAAGAGTTCCTGATCGGTGAAGTCAAGGGTTTCGGAATAACAAAGACGGAAATTAGGTAAGATAGAATCTATGTAGTCAATCAAGGTTTGTAGAGTTGTTTGAGTACGTCTGAGAAATGCTTTGAAGAAAGTGAGTTTGTGCCGTTCCATGTTTTGGAGGTGGAGGTGGTGTTGGTGGTGGTGGTGGAAAGGTCCGATGGAAATAACTTTAGGGGTGTATGCGTCGTCGTTGAGTCTGCGAATAATGAAGGGGACTTTGTAGATACAACAGTAGTTGGCGCTAAACGGTGGTTCTGCATTGTCGAGCATGGCATTCAGCATGTCGTGGTGGCTCATGATTGACAGTTATATGAAGAAGAAGACTTGGCAAAAAATGAAGTTGTGACCCAGTTAATGTTCCAGTTTATGTTTCTTAGGGAAATTTTCAAGCATTTATACTAACTTTTATAATAAATTTTTTCTTTTTAATATAGAATATCAAACTAAAGTTAATTAAATCAATTAAATAGACAATGTTGGGATAATCATATTTCTATTTTTTTCAGATTCATGAAGAGGGTACTGTAACAAAATTGATTAAGGACTAACAATTCAATTATGAATTTCTTTATCTCATAATTTATTTGCTTGTTTCTAGGAAACTGTTGAGTGGTAACTCAATTGGAGAGTGTGGATACATTGTATTTTGTTAGGTCATAATTCTATGATATATTTTGTTGATGATGCCTTTTTAAAAGGACTCTTAAATATACAGCTATGAAACAATATATAATTTTCCTGGATTTACTTCTTCGTGATGTGGATCAAGATATATATGGTTGACAGGTAAATTACATTTTTTTTTAAAGGACTCTTAAATATACAGCTATGAAACAATATATCATTTTCTAGAATAAACCTCTCTTTATGAAGACATGAATATTAAATTAATATGAAATTTATAACATTAACCTCATTTAATTTTTATCTGTTTATATTTTTCTTCGGATTGATAGAGAGAAGTGCTTAATTCAAAATTGATGAAGAATCATTGATCCAAAACTAATGAATTTTCAGATGTTATTTTTATGTCAATTTATTTGGTTTACTATTTAACTGGTATTTGATGGTTTTATTTTAATTTAATTTATTAATTTCCATTAAAGTTAAATCATCAATAATTGATATTAGTGATAGTTGTTACAATTATAGCTACTGGATGTTGCCTAAAATTATTTTTGAAGTTTTATTGCGTGATTTAGGTTTAAGATAAATTAATATAAAAAATTTCGTTGCTGAAATGATTTATCTTCAAATGTATCTTTTGCAAACTTAAATATGGTCATTCTTAAAGACGTTATATATATTGGATTTAATTTGTTCTAAATATGCATCTTCAGAATAAATTCGTAGTTACATCGTCGAAAAAACATCAGACACATATTCAACAGAAAATGAACTTTCTGAAATGCAATTGACATTCATAATATAAAATGATCATTACAATGATGATTTCAACACAAAATTCAATATTACATTTCAATATTCAGATGGACGCTTGCACATCTCCAAGATTTCTTCAGCCGATCTTTGTATCGTCGCTTCCAACTCGGGCGGAATTTTCTCTTCGAAACCGAAATACGTATCCCATATAGTCCTAACATCCGCTCGAGTCTTGAGCTTAAATTTGCTTAACACAATGTTCCCTTCGTTATCAATCGAAGGTGAACGATACTTAAGCTTCACAATCCTTCATTTGTCCCCGTAAGGTAGGAGATAGTAGATTTTGTCTATGATATCTTCGAGGGAGGTAAGATCGGTGAGCTTAAATGTTCTCCGGGGTATAAAGCTGCTAAAGTAGGACACATTTGCGACATATCAATGGATATTTATTTGTGACATTTGAGACATTTTGAGTTTGTGTGAAATATAACATAAGAACACCTAAATTTATAGAAGACCTAGTTCAATATGGACCACTCATTAACTATCATATTGATTCTGAAGATGCATCTCCGGAACCGCACCCTATTATTGTTCTGAAGATGTATCTCTGAAACTTCTCTTGAACCATTTCAAAAACAAACATAACAGAATCTTTCGGAGATGTATCTCTGAAACCTCTCCTGAATCATTTTCAAAACAAAACCATATAACATAACCAAATATGCATGAAAACCAAATATGAATAAAGGGTAAATATGTAACACTTCATTTATATTGAGACACAAGTATATACAATTATTTGTCTTTAGAAACAAGAAATCAAAATGAATCGAAACATGTGTCATCGGCTATATCTATAAGTGGTACCCCTTGGACTTTTGTGTATTCGATTCTTTTTCAATGTTGTTCAATCTCTCAAATTCTTGGATCATTTCCATAAAATGATTTGACCACGTCTCGACTTTTGCGGTTGAATTAGTCATCCACTTCGGTGATGTAAGTGGGATGGGACATCCTGGTTCCAAGTAAACTTGAACAAAATGACTTGATTTTGAAAGCCATTAAATACATATGATACGATCATTTGGATTTTAGGGTGGTGTGGTGTGCAGTGGAAAAAAGGTTTCTGAAAACCCGTAGCGTGTCAGGTCAATACACACTTTATCATATGCACGTGCTATTAGGTGACCCATATCAGGGAAGCTCGTCCATTTTTCCTATGATGCCAGACCGCTCAAGCAAGGAACAAGAGACTCATAAACCGCACTGAAATTTTCTTTATTTTCGTACATCTGCATGTACGATTCTTTATGCGTCTTTAACTCTTGGATAACTTGATGTCGGAAAAAATGCATGTTTATCTTCTCCTTTACCAAGTAAAGCTGAAACAACTCAGTAACTGCAATTATTGTCCCCCACAATATTGACGGTCCGCTCAATATATTTGTGCATAAAAACAATCATCTCATCAATAAATGGAATCTTCGGTGGAAGCAACGTCAGAGGTGGTTTGCGGATGTGGGCTCCTTTCACAACAGTTTTTTGAGATTTTGGAGTCAGTGAGTCGGGAAAAACTTTATCAATGTGCTCAAAATATGAAGAAGACAATGTAGTAGAGTTTTCATTCGGAGTAGGCTTCGGTTTTTTTGGAGAACCTTTTATTTTTACCAGTTGAGAAGGTGGGTTCATGTCGGTGGTTTCGGTATATGCAATTTTCCTCAATCGTTCTTTGATGTGGAGTTTCATGTTGTCATTGACCTTCGAAAATCTCTCTTGTATCGCTTCCCATTTGGTCAAAATAGAGATATTTGATTTACCGTCATCCATGCATCCATAATCATCAAACCAAAGTCTCTTCCAATGAAACCAAACCTCGTCCATTCTTAGAAATAGTGCACGGGAAACTATGTTATTTCACCTTTTTAGAAATAACATAAGCATATGAGAGACCATATGTTTTCACAATAATGCAATCACACTTTGTGCCATCGAAACCTACATTATCAACTCATTTAGCCTCGTGAAAAATATAGTTCAAAATCGCTCGAGATAAAAAATATCTCTAACTGTAACTCCATCATCGCACGTTCGGTACCTGAAACAGATACTCATATTTTCTACTACATGTGTCGTCACTTTTATAATTCTGGAGAGGAGTTTGATATCCCCCATTTCTTTTGCTCGCCATTGTCACAAAGGTACGTCTTCTATCAGAGTCATTATTAGACCTTCCAATAATTACACCAAATCTCAATCTAGATGCCTCCATATGAATCCATTCAAGCATTTTATCATGATTTTCAAACTCTTGCTTGTTATTAAAGTCATTGCCAACATCTATCCCATTGAACATTCGAAGAAACAATGTTTGGAGATACAACTTGTTTTGGGAAAACATCGGGGTGCACCATATCTATTGAAAACAATTAAAATAATAGTTGATACATTAGTTCATCTACTTTCACAGAAGTGCTGAAAAATGAACACAGACAACTTCCAAAAATGTATCTTTGGACAAGTTCATATACGTTCCAGAGATACATCTCAGGACACAACATAAGTTTTTTCGCAAAAATTTGATGATTAATGTGAGCAATGTAGAGAGAAAAGAACAATCTTTACATGAAATTTTATCTTCTTTTACTCCTTGTGATATGTTGAACCAAATGGATGGAGATTTGGAGTGAAAAAATGGATAAGAATGATGGATTTTTAGGGTGAAGGGTTTGATGGGAAACTTTGTATTTCAACAATGGAGGAGTGATCATGCAGTTGAGTCCTATATCAAATATTTTCAGATATGCATCTCCGGAAACACCTGACATGCAAAGGTGTCAGGAATTTTCAAATTGTCGCTCATAATTCTGGAGACGCATCTCCGGAATATCTACTGAACTGAATAATTAATTTGTTTTGTATCTCCGGAATGTCTACTGAACTGAATAATTAAAATATTTTTCTTAAAATATTTCAGAGATATATTTCCGAAATAAAACTAATACAACGTATGGTGGCGTATCTCATAATAGTCTTGATTGCGTATATAAAATGTGTGTTCAAGATATATCTCCGAATTAAGGAGAAATTTGAAAGCGTATCTCATGTCTTGTGTGTTACTTCAAAATAGAAGAGATATATATCAAAATAAAATAAAAATAGCCAAAATTTCTAGATCCATGAAAAAGCTAGGCCATGATAAAATAAAAGAGGTATATCAAAATAAGAAAATAGACAAAATATCTAGATCCAAGAAACAGCTAGGCCATGATGATTTAAAGAGGGGTGGAATTATAGATGGTTGTTTATAATACTTGTTTATGTTCAAGTAGAGTGCAATAATAGAGGGGAAAAGGATTATAACAGTTTTTAAAATTTTGAGTGCGCGCAACAGAGACGGGGTGGGTGAGGGTGCGAGTGCATTTCTTTGGGAGTTTTGTTTTAATATCAACTTATATTTTCATTATAATAAAATAAGATTCCATATTATTTTCTTTTATAGTTAAAGATGGATGAGACAAATTATGTACTGAAAATATGGGCAGGCGCATTTTGTCTGTTATAACACATTCTGCCAAAAGGCCAACTAGTTTTGAGCTCACTCTCCATTTTGTCACTTAGATCTAAATATGTTTAATTTAGTAATAAAAAAATATTTTTACATTAAAGTATTTTGAGTTATCATAATTGTCACAAGTAAGTATTGCAATTTTTTATATGATTTTGATTGAACGAATTGAATTGTAACATGTTATCTATATTTATAAGTGATATATATATATATATATATATATATATATATATATATATATATATATATATATATATATATATATATATATATATATATATATATATATATATATATATATATATATATATATATATATATATATATATATATAATTACATTTAAGATCTAGAAAATAGACATATCAACTTAGTATTTATTTTAAATAATATAATTTTACCGTGTTTTACGATTTTGTTTTGTCTTTGATTTGATAAAATTAAGGATGATAATTGGATCCATTAAAACAAAATTCATCCACTAAAAATTCATTCAATTTATCCATCACATAAAAAGTAAGTCAATGAGTTGGATTAAATCAATTCATTTATATGTATGAATTAATCTAATTCATCCAACATATTTTAATGATTCAATGAATTATTTTTATATCCATTATATCTATTTTAAAATAATAAAAATAAATTATTTTAAAATAAATTGTTTTCTTTTTCGAAAATACAAAAAAAAAACGATTTTTTTAGAAAATATTAAAAAACCGATTTTTTTCTGAAAATATCAAAAAATTAGTTTTTTTTAAAATATCAAAAAACTAAATTTTTTTATTCGAAAATATCAAAAAACCGATTTTATTTTCGAAAATATTAAAAAAAAAACGATTTTATTTTCGAAAATATTAAGAAATCGATTTGTTTTAAAAAATATCAAAAAACCAATTTTTTTTTGAAAATATAAAAAAAAAATCGATTTTTGTCAAAAATATTAAAAAACCAATTTTTTATATCTATCTATATTCACAGTTTGTATACTGATACTGTAATTAAAATTACAGCTTACAGGTATAATAGAAAAAACTAACAATTGACAGAACTATTAGTTAGAGTAATTAAAAAAAAAGTCTCACATGTAATAACTAATTACCAATTACCCATTCACATTTTTTTCAAAATTTAGAACAAAATATTAAACATTTTGAATAAAGCTCATGCTATGTGTTAATTCTCATCTTGCTATCCTAGCCATACACGTGTACAAAAGTTTGTTAGATTATTTATGTTAGTTATTAACCATTGTATATACGACTCCTTGTAGATCACACTTTACAATAAATGAAAATAACTTTCATCTTTTTACGAGTTTTCTTCCAATGCTAGCTCTGTTTTGTGGTGGTAATCACTTTGCAAGTGCTTCACTTATGCATCATTAACATGATATCAGAGCTATCCAAGCTCTGGTAGGTCTACTTTTTCTGTAATTTGTGCATCATATTCTTTCCTCATTCACAAAATTTCGTTACTTTTTCTTGTGAGATTCTTTTTATGTTCGCTGTTATAATTTCTTTCCATTTTTCTTGTTTTTGATTGTTCTTCAATGGCATACCAGATATATCTGATAGATCTAATTGATTTGTTAGATACAAATTATAACATATTATTAATCTAATAATAATCAAGAATATGAGAATGGTGTACTTTGTTGGATTTGAGAGATTACCGTCGGAGATAGAGAGTATGAGAGGATTATCACTCTCATTGTCGTTTAGAGGGACCTCTCATTGGACTTAACTGAATGATTCAACTCATCACGATTCATTCATGCAAAAAACACAATCAAATAAATTCATCAATAATTAGTGTTTAATAACAATTGATCATATTATAATTAATTACTAATTGATTATGTAAATTCATTTGATTAATTAAATAATTAATCTAACAATCTCCCACTTGTATGACAATACTCAATTATTAAAATTTTAACATTAGAATACTAACTATGGTCAAAACACTAATCAATCAAAAGAAAAGTAAGCTTCAATATTGCAGAAATTGTATCCGATGGGAAAAACAAATTATACATGTTAAAACTTACAACTTATATAAAGAATAATGAATTTAGAGCCCATATGTATTGCCATCATTCAATGGTTGGAAATCTTCCAAAGCCCTACTATTTGGAGAGATGAATTGATTTGGATTGTTTGTACCTCGAATGGGAAAGGGTGGAAAACTAATCTTTAGCGCATGGCGATACATATGGGCTCTAAATTCATTATTCTTTATATAAGTTGTTAAAATTTTATTAGTGTGCTTGCCAAGGGTTGAAATCTTTGTGCCTACGTATTCCCTTGTGCAATGGGAAAGTCAGAGCTTCGTAGTTCGTGCAACTATGGTTTGTTTCCATACCAAATAATAATATCTAAAAACACTCATTTTCCCTTTAACAAACGATCTTAGCAAACTTTTATCATTAGAAGAAGACAAAGACATATGTCAGCATTCAAACGCAAACTAGACTAAGAGGTTCCCGTTTAGTACAACAGACGTGAGGGGTGCTAATAGCTTCCTTTTGCGTAACCGACTCCCGAACTTAGATTTTGGTTTCATTGACCATTTCTTATCCTTATTAGGTTGTGTCTATATCTCCCTTTTCTCTCGTTAGAATAAATATAATTAGGTGGCGACTCTGTTGTTGTTCTTTCCGCGTCCATCGCGAGGATCATATTTTTCGAGGTATGGCAGCTGGAGACTCTGTTGGGGACTAGCTCCATGCGAGAGAGAGTCGAGCCTAACTTAGTTAACTTTGTGTTTGAATATTGCTTTGTTTTCTTTGTCTTCTTTATATTTTCTATATTTGTTATGATTGTTTGTTTATTTGTTCTTTTATTTCTCTCTCTTTTATTATATAAGTTCATATTTTCTTGTTGGATCTTGGGATGGCATCACAAGTAAAGCTCTACACCTAAGTTTTGGAAAAAGAAAAGGGAACGCCTAAGTTTAGATTTGGAAGTAATTAGTGTTACTCTCCAAGGACTCTCTCCTTGAATGCCTAGCATGAAAGCTCCCCCAGAGAGTAGACCTATTCGTAGATCTTGTCGTAACGCAGCTAGCATGTCGCATGACTTGATTCATGAAAGGGATGTGGCTCAAGGAGAGTGACGACCGTCGCAAACTGTGACGACCGGTGTGGCGGATGTGACATTTCGTTTATGTCCTGTGTGTTCCACTTGTTTTCTTTTTCAATTCCTAGTTTGAAAGGTTAAAATGAATGCTAGTAGCAGCTGAACATATGACCAGTAATGAAAATAATTAATTAAGAGATTTTTGGGAATAATTAGTAACTAGTGATCTACGAACTAATGCCTTGTGAGTCAAGTCGAATTATTTTATGTGATGGGTGTTACTTGTGACAATAGTAGTAAATTGGTGAATTATTGGTGAATTAATTAGATGAATGAGTAATTTAGAATTGGTGGGCATTTTGTGAATTATATGCATGTATGCTTATCTGTCTGAACATGCGTGGTAATACTAGTGAGTATTGCGGTAAGTATGAGACTTACATGTGATCAGGAGGATTGTTACTATCATTGACTATTGTTGTAGGTGTGTTGTATGTATTTTTGGTGTGATCTGAATGATCGAGTTAATGTATAATATTTATTATACATATGTTGTATGCATAGGTTGCCATGTTGTATGTCTTATGTGATCAGATGGACCGTGAAGAGGTATAATGATTATTATACATATGTTGTGTGCATATTTGTCATCATGCATTTATGAAATTATTGTTGATTATTAGTGGGATGGTTCATTGCCGGATGGGCGTATGCGAAATATCCGTATGTTGGAGATAAATCATTGTCGGATGGATGTATGTGATTTATCCAGATTCCTTTAGGAATCGGGTTCGATTGAATGAACCATGGTGAGTCGGTACCACATGCATTGTGTCTTTGTTGGGTCACATTGCATATTGATGTTGTTGAATCATGTTGTTATGTTGAGGATTATCGTTGTGGATATGTGTTGTTTATGTTGATTTAGTGAGATATTACCCTTTAACATGGTTTATTCACCATTAATTATTGAATGTAGTTCTCACCCCTTTGTTGGTTGGTGGTGTCTGTGCTCCTTGGGGAGTACATATACACATGTACCTGAGTAGTGCGAGAAGTTTGTGATGCCCGGTCGAGTCTTAGAGTCACTCTTATACATAACACGGGACTTGGGGATTTTGTATGTTTACTTATTATCATCATTTGTTACGTATCTTATTTTTGTTGAAAACCATGTACATCAAGTGATGTTATGGAATATTGTTGATGTTTGGCAAATTGTCGCAAGATGAATGAAGTAATATTTTCTGTGTTTTAATAAAAGACTTTTTGTTGATTATTACTGTTGATGTGGCATTCCACTTTCTTTAAACTCTGGTTTTTCTTATTAGATCGTTATTTTCTAAAATGGAAAAAGTGGGGTGTTACAATACTCGAGAAAAATGTTGGAAGTTAATTGGCCGACCTTCTAATATAGAGTGGGGACAAAAAAAGACTTATCTAGAAAGGGAGGACATGCACACATGGCTGGAAGTACTAGTGGAGAAAATCTAGAAGCCCTGAGATATCTCCTCAATAAGTTGGAGAAACCAACAAGTACTTGTTGTTTAACACGTCCAAGTACGTTTCTATTATCTTTTCCGTTTGGAAACTCTCCATTTTCGTTTGGACTTAATGCCTCATATATACCATTTAAAAATTACTGGATACTAGATTCTGGAGCCACTGACCATATGAGACCCTTACCCACACACTTCTCCACATATTCACCTTTCCCTAGTAACAAAAAATATCCACTGCAGATGACATCCGTGACTCTTAACAACGCCCTTCATATCCAAAAATTGACTACTAGCCTAATTTCCATGCATAAACTCACAAAAGACCTATCATGTAATGTTATTTTCTATAATTACTTTTGTGTTTTTCATGACAAGAATTCGGGGAGGACGATTGGAAGTGCTAGAGAATGGAATGGTCTTTACTACTGGGATAACAAAGGTTAAAGCCCATATTTTTCAGAAGCAATTCATTTTTGTCAGAATCAATAAAGACCAATAGGGAGAAGGTTCCTCTTATACCATTGTCGCTTGGGTCATCCTTCGTTTAAAGTCATTAAGCATATATTTCTTGTTTTATTTAAAACATTAGATGTTGAGAGTCTTCATTGTGAGGTGCGTGAGCTTTCTAAACACAAGTGTGTACTTTTCTCCATTAGTAATAAAATGAGTAATTTTTTCCGTTTTATCTAGTTCATACAGATGTGTGGAGTCCATCTAATATTCCAAATATTTCAGTTGTATGTTGGTTTATCACCTTTATTGATGATTATACTCAGTTTACTTTGGTCTACTTAAACAAAAATATGAAGTTAGTCACGTGGTTCCTTAATTTCTCTCTATGATTAAAAATCAATTTGGCATGAGTATTAAGAGGATTCAGTTTGATAATGCCAAGGATTATTTTAATCATAATTTTAATTCTTTGTATCAAAATTAAGGTATCATTCATGAGTATTCATGTGTTAAACCACCTTAACAAAATGGAATTGGTGAAATAAAAAATGGGTATTTGTTAGACCAAACATGTGCTATGATATTTCAAAATAAAGTTCCCAAGAAATATTGATTTCCTTCTACTGTCCTTGCTTCCAAAACTCCTATGGAAGTCTTATTATTATTCTATCCTAATGTGTCTACCTCTAGTAACCTCACTCCTAGGATATTTTGGTGTACATCATTCGTCCATATTCATAGTGATGATAGAGGGAAATTTGATCCTATAGCCTTAAAGTGTGTGTTTATAGGATATCCTTCCACCCCAAATGGTTTCAAATGTTATCATCCACCATCTCACAACTTCTTTGTCTCTCGAGACATCACTTTCCATGAACATGAAATGTGATTCATGAATATACTGAAAAAGATGAAACTTATGTAAGATATGGGAAGAATTTAGTATATACAAGAAGGAAGATCATTCATGAATATACTCATATCCAAGAGTCTGACCCGACATTACATGAGGTAAATTCTAACTCTAATGATCAACTTCTGAATATACAATACGGAAGACCATTCCTGAATCTACTCATATCAAAGAGTCTGACCCGACATTACATGAGGTAAATTCTAACTTTAGTGATTCAACTTCTGAATTTTCTCATGAACAGGGACCAAAATCTGATTCAACTCTACCGCCACTACCATCACACTATCAAGATTTACATCTTCAAATTGTCCTTAGGAAAGATACCAGAAATTGTACCAAACAACCACTTTACCCTCTATCAAACTACTTAGGGTTTAAACACATTTCACCTACCCATAAAGTCTTCCTTACAAATCTGAACACTATAAAACTACCTAACTCTCAATCTGAGGCATTTTTTGACAGAAAATGGAAGCAAGCCATGGATTTGGAGATGGAGGCACTGGAAAAGAACAATACTTGGAAATTGATTTCTTTACTAAATGGAAAGAAACCTTTAGGGTGCAAGTGGGTATACATTATTAAATACAAGGCAGATGGATCGATTGAGAGGTACAAGGCAAGATTGGTTGCCAAATGATTCACTCAAACCTATGTAGTAAATTATTCAAAGACATTTTCCCGAGTTGCAAAAATGAATATAGTTAGGGTGATATTATCTTTAGCAGCTAAATTTAATTGGAACTTAAACCAATTCGATGTGAAGAATGAATTCCTTCATGGTGAACTTGAAGAAGAAATCTACATGGATGTACCTCCTGGGTTCCGTGAACATACTACCACGAACACCGTGTGCAAGTTAAAAAAATATTTATATGAGTTAAAGGAATCGCCACAAGCATGGTTTGGAAGATTCACTAAAGTTATGATATGTTTTGGCTTGAAAGAAAGTCAAGGGGATCATACCTTATTTATCAGACATTCTGAAACAAGGGGAGTAATTATGTTATTGGTATATGTGGATGATATTATAGTCACAAGTAATGATGATGATGTATAACAATTGTTGGATATACACTTAGCCAATGAATTTAAGATTAAATCCTTGGGAAAGTTATATACCTCTCACATACTAGACCTGAATTTGCTTTTATTGTTAGCTTAGTCAACCAATTCATGCACCGACCAAATGAGATTCACTGACAAACTGCACTCCGAATTGTACAATATTTGAAAGGAACGCCTGGTAGAGGAATTTTGTATGAAAGAAATGGGATTGTAGGTCTTAAAGCATATACAGATGCCGACTATGCAGGGAAAATTATGGATAGGAGATCAACTACATGTTATTACACTTTCCTAGATGGAAATCTTGTGACTTGGAAAAGTAAAAAAACAAAATATAGTATTGAGATATAATGCTGAAGTAGAGTTCATGACAATGGCACAAGGAATATGTGAACTAATATGGTTGAAATTAATCTTAGAAGATCTAAGGATAAAGTTTGATGAACAAATGGGAATTTATTATGATACAAGGTATATAGTAATAACTCTTACTCTTATATTCGACATTTTGCAACATTTTATGGGTTTCATTCGTTGTTCAGTTTTAACTTGTTCAAACCATTTCTATATATATATATATATATATATATATATATATATATATATATATATATATATATATATATATATATATATATATATATATATATATATTAATTTATTTACCTTTCTCATCATGATATTCATATGTGTTTGTTTTCTTTGTTAACTCTTCAACTGATTCCTTCAAACAATGATTGAATCTTCAAGTTTCAACTATACTTCTACAAGTATGATTCTGAATATCTTCAAAGTTTCATGTCTTTCAAACTATAGTTTCAAAGTTTAACTCTTTTGATATATATTGTTTTCTTTACTTTTCTCATCATGATTTTCCTATGTATTTGTTTGCTTTGTTAACTCTTCAACTTTTTCCTTCAGACAATGTTTGAATCATCAAGTTTCAACAATACTTCTACAAGTATCATTCAGATTTTCTTCAAAGTTTCATGTCTTTCTAAGTTTCAAAGTTTAACTCTTTTTGGTATATCTTATTTTTAGACAACTTTTCAACAAATTCTTTCATACAATGCCTTCATTCCTGAGTTTCAACAACTTTTTAAACTATTTCCTTCATACAATGTCTTTATTAGTGTGTTTATACGAGTTTTAATTCGATATAATAACTCATTCGCTTTTTTAGATGTCAAGACATCCTATTTTAATTAAAGATTTGTAGAAATGCAACCTAGTATGAAGGATGGGAATAAAAGTAGTTGACATATGGACTATAAAAGAGAGGAGTGGCAAGGTTCATCTTAATTTGGTCATACAATATTCAAAGGTATACAAACCAGTAACTCATTGTTTATCTTTATGTTCTAAAGCTCATTTTATGCAATCTATGTAGGGTGATCATATACAAGGTCTGGGTGGATAAGATAATTGAAAACCAAACTTATACATCGTACAATGGTGAACTATGGGAGAATGATTTATAATGAAGGTTTTTGAAAACAAACTTAAACTACTTTTCAATAGTGGCATAACTACTTTTCAATAGGATATCATTTTACCGCCTAAAATGTGAGTACAAAAGTGTATTTCTAGATTTTGTTGCGGAGATGTATCTCCAAACCAAATTATGGAAAAATGAGTGTAACTCTGTTACAAATGGGTGAGGTGTATGAAGGTGCATCAAGTGCGAGTCTATCCACAATGTTTTCCCTCAAACAGAAATTCTTTCGTTCACGTACACTTGTACCGTCGTTGACAATTTTAAATGGAACACCTCTTATCCACCAATTATGGGGATACTTTCGATACAAGGAAGTCAGTCTCACACTCGGAACAAAGGCTTTTGATACTACTGTTGGGACATTAATTTGAGGATCAACATAAGAGAGTCTTTTTTTATGAGCAATACACCTAGTGAGAGACACACCACATATTCACCTAAAACCTTAAGGTGATAGGTATGTTGGTTATCTCACTTATAAATGTTCAAGTCTACTTTTCTAATCAATGTAGAATTTCCCCATACTTTGTTTCTTAAAATTTCCAACTCACACTTATTAATCTCAATAGATAAAAGAGTTTGTGGTTTAGCGTGTTACATTCTAGATATGAGATCAAAGTGATAAAGATTGAAGGAGTCCATAAAGTGGTAGAAAGGCATTCAAGTTGTTAAATATGGAGAAAGATTGGAAAATTTGGTAACTTTGTGTTTGGAGATATTGGTAACGGGGAAGACACATCTTTTTAGTATGATTTGTGGGTGGAAGAGGAAAGTCTTAGAGAAAGGTACAACAAATTATTTGGCTTGGCTATGAATACAAATATTTCTATTGTTGATATGTCTAGGATAGGTTGGGTAAAGATAACACACAAGATTGGAGAAGACAGATGATTGTGTGCGCGAAATTATCCTACTAGAATCATACAAAAAAAAGCATGAGTAACTTAAGACAATTGAGATAAAAAATAAAATAAAAAAAAAACATGAGTAACTTGAGACAATTTGAGCACAAAAAAGAAATGTCTATTTGCTCTTTGTGGTGGTTGAAGGTTGAAAGTTAAAATCCTTCATGTTCAATATGATCTTCTTCACCAATGTTGGTATTAACCTTTAACTTGTAGGCGATGGACTTTGTTTGGGTTGGGTATTTAGAGCATAAACATCGGTATTATTTTAAGGTTTTTTACACAGTATTTTAAAAGATTGTGAGAAACAAAAAGATAATTGAATGAAAGTTGGGTTCATTAGTATAGATAAGTCCTCTAGTATGAGAACTTTTTTTTTTTTGTCAATCATTTAATACCAAAACAAATTATATAATATAACTAAATTATATTGCATAAATGTGTATTATTTTCGATGAATCATATGAACATTTAAAATATATAGTTGAGTTGTTCAAAATTGATTGTGACTCCTTTAAAGAAACAATGATTATAATTAATGTGGATGGTCATAGAAGGAAGATGGATTTGTGATTTCTCCAAAAATCTTAGATATTACCATGCTTTGGGCAGAAAAGTTGTGTTAAGAACACTCACTTTAATACCTTTTTTCTAATGCAAAATCTATCAAATGAAATTGCAAATATGATCTAATACAACACACACAATAACCAAACCAGCAAAACAACATAAATTAATAGTAATAAGAATCACAACTATTGAACTTACTAGGACTCATTCTACTGTTGTACAACTTGCAAGACAGAACAAACTGTTTGAATTAAAGAGAGAATCAGTAGTAAAATTCCAGCAACTGAAACAGCAGTTTGCCAAGGACTGCTACAATAATCCCGCCTGAGAGTAGCCTTCAACTTATGCGAAGGATCACTATAAAAACCATTCAAATCTTTACAAATAACAGACAAATGAGAACTGAACATCCAATGTGTAACATTCGTCCAAAGACTATTAAACACATTAGCTATAGAATCACTGTCCCCAAGATAACCAACAAATACCCCCTTCCGAACAAGTATATCCACATCCCTTCCGGTGTTAATAAGAAAATCCAATACAACAACATAATCAGTAATGTAGGACTCATTAGGATAATGACATTGCTCCAAAGCAATCATATTCCGAAACAATGTCTCAGTCCTATCCTCGACTGTTAATGGAGGAATTTCAAGAACTCCACCTGAAAACCTCAAGTCAAGTAAACAATTACTATTAGTGTTCACTTTAAACTTAATACCAGCTTCTAACAACTCAGTCACACTGGGAAGATGTTTCACCAGTTCAGCATTTCTAGGCGGCCGTCTTTCCAATGGATGTTGCAAGTGGAAAATTCGAAGTAGATCAGTGAAATGCCTTATGCTAATATCACTATTATCAGAAGAAACTAAGTTTGACTTATTGTAATAAGCAAAATAATCAAAAGTGAGATTAAGAAAAGAAGGGATATTAGTGTTAGCACTAACAGAAATATTAAAGATATTTTCAACAACAAAGAACGGTAATTGATTTTCAAGTAACACTAAATCTAATCTTATATCAGAATCTAACCAAGATTTGAAGAGAAAATCCTCATCTTGAGACCAATCACGATAAAAGGATTTCCAGAAAAGTTCAATTATGAAAACAGAATCGATTAAGATTAATTTAAAGAGTTCCTGATCGGTGAAGTCAAGGGTTTCGGAATAACAAAGACGGAAATTAGGTAAGATAGAATCTATGTAGTCAATCAAGGTTTGTAGAGTTGTTTGAGTACGTCTGAGAAATGCTTTGAAGAAAGTGAGTTTGTGCCGTTCCATGTTTTGGAGGTGGAGGTGGTGTTGGTGGTGGTGGTGGAAAGGTCCGATGGAAATAACTTTAGGGGTGTATGCGTCGTCGTTGAGTCTGCGAATAATGAAGGGGACTTTGTAGATACAACAGTAGTTGGCGCTAAACGGTGGTTCTGCATTGTCGAGCATGGCATTCAGCATGTCGTGGTGGCTCATGATTGACAGTTATATGAAGAAGAAGACTTGGCAAAAAATGAAGTTGTGACCCAGTTAATGTTCCAGTTTATGTTTCTTAGGGAAATTTTCAAGCATTTATACTAACTTTTATAATAAATTTTTTCTTTTTAATATAGAATATCAAACTAAAGTTAATTAAATCAATTAAATAGACAATGTTGGGATAATCATATTTCTATTTTTTTCAGATTCATGAAGAGGGTACTGTAACAAAATTGATTAAGGACTAACAATTCAATTATGAATTTCTTTATCTCATAATTTATTTGCTTGTTTCTAGGAAACTGTTGAGTGGTAACTCAATTGGAGAGTGTGGATACATTGTATTTTGTTAGGTCATAATTCTATGATATATTTTGTTGATGATGCCTTTTTAAAAGGACTCTTAAATATACAGCTATGAAACAATATATAATTTTCCTGGATTTACTTCTTCGTGATGTGGATCAAGATATATATGGTTGACAGGTAAATTACATTTTTTTTTAAAGGACTCTTAAATATACAGCTATGAAACAATATATCATTTTCTAGAATAAACCTCTCTTTATGAAGACATGAATATTAAATTAATATGAAATTTATAACATTAACCTCATTTAATTTTTATCTGTTTATATTTTTCTTCGGATTGATAGAGAGAAGTGCTTAATTCAAAATTGATGAAGAATCATTGATCCAAAACTAATGAATTTTCAGATGTTATTTTTATGTCAATTTATTTGGTTTACTATTTAACTGGTATTTGATGGTTTTATTTTAATTTAATTTATTAATTTCCATTAAAGTTAAATCATCAATAATTGATATTAGTGATAGTTGTTACAATTATAGCTACTGGATGTTGCCTAAAATTATTTTTGAAGTTTTATTGCGTGATTTAGGTTTAAGATAAATTAATATAAAAAATTTCGTTGCTGAAATGATTTATCTTCAAATGTATCTTTTGCAAACTTAAATATGGTCATTCTTAAAGACGTTATATATATTGGATTTAATTTGTTCTAAATATGCATCTTCAGAATAAATTCGTAGTTACATCGTCGAAAAAACATCAGACACATATTCAACAGAAAATGAACTTTCTGAAATGCAATTGACATTCATAATATAAAATGATCATTACAATGATGATTTCAACACAAAATTCAATATTACATTTCAATATTCAGATGGACGCTTGCACATCTCCAAGATTTCTTCAGCCGATCTTTGTATCGTCGCTTCCAACTCGGGCGGAATTTTCTCTTCGAAACCGAAATACGTATCCCATATAGTCCTAACATCCGCTCGAGTCTTGAGCTTAAATTTGCTTAACACAATGTTCCCTTCGTTATCAATCGAAGGTGAACGATACTTAAGCTTCACAATCCTTCATTTGTCCCCGTAAGGTAGGAGATAGTAGATTTTGTCTATGATATCTTCGAGGGAGGTAAGATCGGTGAGCTTAAATGTTCTCCGGGGTATAAAGCTGCTAAAGTAGGACACATTTGCGACATATCAATGGATATTTATTTGTGACATTTGAGACATTTTGAGTTTGTGTGAAATATAACATAAGAACACCTAAATTTATAGAAGACCTAGTTCAATATGGACCACTCATTAACTATCATATTGATTCTGAAGATGCATCTCCGGAACCGCACCCTATTATTGTTCTGAAGATGTATCTCTGAAACTTCTCTTGAACCATTTCAAAAACAAACATAACAGAATCTTTCGGAGATGTATCTCTGAAACCTCTCCTGAATCATTTTCAAAACAAAACCATATAACATAACCAAATATGCATGAAAACCAAATATGAATAAAGGGTAAATATGTAACACTTCATTTATATTGAGACACAAGTATATACAATTATTTGTCTTTAGAAACAAGAAATCAAAATGAATCGAAACATGTGTCATCGGCTATATCTATAAGTGGTACCCCTTGGACTTTTGTGTATTCGATTCTTTTTCAATGTTGTTCAATCTCTCAAATTCTTGGATCATTTCCATAAAATGATTTGACCACGTCTCGACTTTTGCGGTTGAATTAGTCATCCACTTCGGTGATGTAAGTGGGATGGGACATCCTGGTTCCAAGTAAACTTGAACAAAATGACTTGATTTTGAAAGCCATTAAATACATATGATACGATCATTTGGATTTTAGGGTGGTGTGGTGTGCAGTGGAAAAAAGGTTTCTGAAAACCCGTAGCGTGTCAGGTCAATACACACTTTATCATATGCACGTGCTATTAGGTGACCCATATCAGGGAAGCTCGTCCATTTTTCCTATGATGCCAGACCGCTCAAGCAAGGAACAAGAGACTCATAAACCGCACTGAAATTTTCTTTATTTTCGTACATCTGCATGTACGATTCTTTATGCGTCTTTAACTCTTGGATAACTTGATGTCGGAAAAAATGCATGTTTATCTTCTCCTTTACCAAGTAAAGCTGAAACAACTCAGTAACTGCAATTATTGTCCCCCACAATATTGACGGTCCGCTCAATATATTTGTGCATAAAAACAATCATCTCATCAATAAATGGAATCTTCGGTGGAAGCAACGTCAGAGGTGGTTTGCGGATGTGGGCTCCTTTCACAACAGTTTTTTGAGATTTTGGAGTCAGTGAGTCGGGAAAAACTTTATCAATGTGCTCAAAATATGAAGAAGACAATGTAGTAGAGTTTTCATTCGGAGTAGGCTTCGGTTTTTTTGGAGAACCTTTTATTTTTACCAGTTGAGAAGGTGGGTTCATGTCGGTGGTTTCGGTATATGCAATTTTCCTCAATCGTTCTTTGATGTGGAGTTTCATGTTGTCATTGACCTTCGAAAATCTCTCTTGTATCGCTTCCCATTTGGTCAAAATAGAGATATTTGATTTACCGTCATCCATGCATCCATAATCATCAAACCAAAGTCTCTTCCAATGAAACCAAACCTCGTCCATTCTTAGAAATAGTGCACGGGAAACTATGTTATTTCACCTTTTTAGAAATAACATAAGCATATGAGAGACCATATGTTTTCACAATAATGCAATCACACTTTGTGCCATCGAAACCTACATTATCAACTCATTTAGCCTCGTGAAAAATATAGTTCAAAATCGCTCGAGATAAAAAATATCTCTAACTGTAACTCCATCATCGCACGTTCGGTACCTGAAACAGATACTCATATTTTCTACTACATGTGTCGTCACTTTTATAATTCTGGAGAGGAGTTTGATATCCCCCATTTCTTTTGCTCGCCATTGTCACAAAGGTACGTCTTCTATCAGAGTCATTATTAGACCTTCCAATAATTACACCAAATCTCAATCTAGATGCCTCCATATGAATCCATTCAAGCATTTTATCATGATTTTCAAACTCTTGCTTGTTATTAAAGTCATTGCCAACATCTATCCCATTGAACATTCGAAGAAACAATGTTTGGAGATACAACTTGTTTTGGGAAAACATCGGGGTGCACCATATCTATTGAAAACAATTAAAATAATAGTTGATACATTAGTTCATCTACTTTCACAGAAGTGCTGAAAAATGAACACAGACAACTTCCAAAAATGTATCTTTGGACAAGTTCATATACGTTCCAGAGATACATCTCAGGACACAACATAAGTTTTTTCGCAAAAATTTGATGATTAATGTGAGCAATGTAGAGAGAAAAGAACAATCTTTACATGAAATTTTATCTTCTTTTACTCCTTGTGATATGTTGAACCAAATGGATGGAGATTTGGAGTGAAAAAATGGATAAGAATGATGGATTTTTAGGGTGAAGGGTTTGATGGGAAACTTTGTATTTCAACAATGGAGGAGTGATCATGCAGTTGAGTCCTATATCAAATATTTTCAGATATGCATCTCCGGAAACACCTGACATGCAAAGGTGTCAGGAATTTTCAAATTGTCGCTCATAATTCTGGAGACGCATCTCCGGAATATCTACTGAACTGAATAATTAATTTGTTTTGTATCTCCGGAATGTCTACTGAACTGAATAATTAAAATATTTTTCTTAAAATATTTCAGAGATATATTTCCGAAATAAAACTAATACAACGTATGGTGGCGTATCTCATAATAGTCTTGATTGCGTATATAAAATGTGTGTTCAAGATATATCTCCGAATTAAGGAGAAATTTGAAAGCGTATCTCATGTCTTGTGTGTTACTTCAAAATAGAAGAGATATATATCAAAATAAAATAAAAATAGCCAAAATTTCTAGATCCATGAAAAAGCTAGGCCATGATAAAATAAAAGAGGTATATCAAAATAAGAAAATAGACAAAATATCTAGATCCAAGAAACAGCTAGGCCATGATGATTTAAAGAGGGGTGGAATTATAGATGGTTGTTTATAATACTTGTTTATGTTCAAGTAGAGTGCAATAATAGAGGGGAAAAGGATTATAACAGTTTTTAAAATTTTGAGTGCGCGCAACAGAGACGGGGTGGGTGAGGGTGCGAGTGCATTTCTTTGGGAGTTTTGTTTTAATATCAACTTATATTTTCATTATAATAAAATAAGATTCCATATTATTTTCTTTTATAGTTAAAGATGGATGAGACAAATTATGTACTGAAAATATGGGCAGGCGCATTTTGTCTGTTATAACACATTCTGCCAAAAGGCCAACTAGTTTTGAGCTCACTCTCCATTTTGTCACTTAGATCTAAATATGTTTAATTTAGTAATAAAAAAATATTTTTACATTAAAGTATTTTGAGTTATCATAATTGTCACAAGTAAGTATTGCAATTTTTTATATGATTTTGATTGAACGAATTGAATTGTAACATGTTATCTATATTTATAAGTGATATATATATATATATATATATATATATATATATATATATATATATATATATATATATATATATATATATATATATATATATATATATATATATATATATATATATATATATATATATATATATATATATATATATATATAATTACATTTAAGATCTAGAAAATAGACATATCAACTTAGTATTTATTTTAAATAATATAATTTTACCGTGTTTTACGATTTTGTTTTGTCTTTGATTTGATAAAATTAAGGATGATAATTGGATCCATTAAAACAAAATTCATCCACTAAAAATTCATTCAATTTATCCATCACATAAAAAGTAAGTCAATGAGTTGGATTAAATCAATTCATTTATATGTATGAATTAATCTAATTCATCCAACATATTTTAATGATTCAATGAATTATTTTTATATCCATTATATCTATTTTAAAATAATAAAAATAAATTATTTTAAAATAAATTGTTTTCTTTTTCGAAAATACAAAAAAAAAACGATTTTTTTAGAAAATATTAAAAAACCGATTTTTTTCTGAAAATATCAAAAAATTAGTTTTTTTTAAAATATCAAAAAACTAAATTTTTTTATTCGAAAATATCAAAAAACCGATTTTATTTTCGAAAATATTAAAAAAAAAACGATTTTATTTTCGAAAATATTAAGAAATCGATTTGTTTTAAAAAATATCAAAAAACCAATTTTTTTTTGAAAATATAAAAAAAAAATCGATTTTTGTCAAAAATATTAAAAAACCAATTTTTTATATCTATCTATATTCACAGTTTGTATACTGATACTGTAATTAAAATTACAGCTTACAGGTATAATAGAAAAAACTAACAATTGACAGAACTATTAGTTAGAGTAATTAAAAAAAAAGTCTCACATGTAATAACTAATTACCAATTACCCATTCACATTTTTTTCAAAATTTAGAACAAAATATTAAACATTTTGAATAAAGCTCATGCTATGTGTTAATTCTCATCTTGCTATCCTAGCCATACACGTGTACAAAAGTTTGTTAGATTATTTATGTTAGTTATTAACCATTGTATATACGACTCCTTGTAGATCACACTTTACAATAAATGAAAATAACTTTCATCTTTTTACGAGTTTTCTTCCAATGCTAGCTCTGTTTTGTGGTGGTAATCACTTTGCAAGTGCTTCACTTATGCATCATTAACATGATATCAAAGCTATCCAAGCTCTGGTAGGTCTACTTTTTCTGTAATTTGTGCATCATATTCTTTCCTCATTCACAAAATTTCGTTACTTTTTCTTGTGAGATTCTTTTTATGTTCGCTGTTATAATTTCTTTCCATTTTTCTTGTTTTTGATTGTTCTTCAATGGCATACCAGATATATCTGATAGATCTAATTGATTTGTTAGATACAAATTATAACATATTATTAATCTAATAATAATCAAGAATATGAGAATGGTGTACTTTGTTGGATTTGAGAGATTACCGTCGGAGATAGAGAGTATGAGAGGATTATCACTCTCATTGTCGTTTAGAGGGACCTCTCATTGGACTTAACTGAATGATTCAACTCATCACGATTCATTCATGCAAAAAACACAATCAAATAAATTCATCAATAATTAGTGTTTAATAACAATTGATCATATTATAATTAATTACTAATTGATTATGTAAATTCATTTGATTAATTAAATAATTAATCTAACAATCTCCCACTTGTATGACAATACTCAATTATTAAAATTTTAACATTAGAATACTAACTATGGTCAAAACACTAATCAATCAAAAGAAAAGTAAGCTTCAATATTGCAGAAATTGTATCCGATGGGAAAAACAAATTATACATGTTAAAACTTACAACTTATATAAAGAATAATGAATTTAGAGCCCATATGTATTGCCATCATTCAATGGTTGGAAATCTTCCAAAGCCCTACTATTTGGAGAGATGAATTGATTTGGATTGTTTGTACCTCGAATGGGAAAGGGTGGAAAACTAATCTTTAGCGCATGGCGATACATATGGGCTCTAAATTCATTATTCTTTATATAAGTTGTTAAAATTTTATTAGTGTGCTTGCCAAGGGTTGAAATCTTTGTGCCTACGTATTCCCTTGTGCAATGGGAAAGTCAGAGCTTCGTAGTTCGTGCAACTATGGTTTGTTTCCATACCAAATAATAATATCTAAAAACACTCATTTTCCCTTTAACAAACGATCTTAGCAAACTTTTATCATTAGAAGAAGACAAAGACATATGTCAGCATTCAAACGCAAACTAGACTAAGAGGTTCCCGTTTAGTACAACAGACGTGAGGGGTGCTAATAGCTTCCTTTTGCGTAACCGACTCCCGAACTTAGATTTTGGTTTCATTGACCATTTCTTATCCTTATTAGGTTGTGTCTATATCTCCCTTTTCTCTCGTTAGAATAAATATAATTAGGTGGCGACTCTGTTGTTGTTCTTTCCGCGTCCATCGCGAGGATCATATTTTTCGAGGTATGGCAGCTGGAGACTCTGTTGGGGACTAGCTCCATGCGAGAGAGAGTCGAGCCTAACTTAGTTAACTTTGTGTTTGAATATTGCTTTGTTTTCTTTGTCTTCTTTATATTTTCTATATTTGTTATGATTGTTTGTTTATTTGTTCTTTTATTTCTCTCTCTTTTATTATATAAGTTCATATTTTCTTGTTGGATCTTGGGATGGCATCACAAGTAAAGCTCTACACCTAAGTTTTGGAAAAAGAAAAGGGAACGCCTAAGTTTAGATTTGGAAGTAATTAGTGTTACTCTCCAAGGACTCTCTCCTTGAATGCCTAGCATGAAAGCTCCCCCAGAGAGTAGACCTATTCGTAGATCTTGTCGTAACGCAGCTAGCATGTCGCATGACTTGATTCATGAAAGGGATGTGGCTCAAGGAGAGTGACGACCGTCGCAAACTGTGACGACCGGTGTGGCGGATGTGACATTTCGTTTATGTCCTGTGTGTTCCACTTGTTTTCTTTTTCAATTCCTAGTTTGAAAGGTTAAAATGAATGCTAGTAGCAGCTGAACATATGACCAGTAATGAAAATAATTAATTAAGAGATTTTTGGGAATAATTAGTAACTAGTGATCTACGAACTAATGCCTTGTGAGTCAAGTCGAATTATTTTATGTGATGGGTGTTACTTGTGACAATAGTAGTAAATTGGTGAATTATTGGTGAATTAATTAGATGAATGAGTAATTTAGAATTGGTGGGCATTTTGTGAATTATATGCATGTATGCTTATCTGTCTGAACATGCGTGGTAATACTAGTGAGTATTGCGGTAAGTATGAGACTTACATGTGATCAGGAGGATTGTTACTATCATTGACTATTGTTGTAGGTGTGTTGTATGTATTTTTGGTGTGATCTGAATGATCGAGTTAATGTATAATATTTATTATACATATGTTGTATGCATAGGTTGCCATGTTGTATGTCTTATGTGATCAGATGGACCGTGAAGAGGTATAATGATTATTATACATATGTTGTGTGCATATTTGTCATCATGCATTTATGAAATTATTGTTGATTATTAGTGGGATGGTTCATTGCCGGATGGGCGTATGCGAAATATCCGTATGTTGGAGATAAATCATTGTCGGATGGATGTATGTGATTTATCCAGATTCCTTTAGGAATCGGGTTCGATTGAATGAACCATGGTGAGTCGGTACCACATGCATTGTGTCTTTGTTGGGTCACATTGCATATTGATGTTGTTGAATCATGTTGTTATGTTGAGGATTATCGTTGTGGATATGTGTTGTTTATGTTGATTTAGTGAGATATTACCCTTTAACATGGTTTATTCACCATTAATTATTGAATGTAGTTCTCACCCCTTTGTTGGTTGGTGGTGTCTGTGCTCCTTGGGGAGTACATATACACATGTACCTGAGTAGTGCGAGAAGTTTGTGATGCCCGGTCGAGTCTTAGAGTCACTCTTATACATAACACGGGACTTGGGGATTTTGTATGTTTACTTATTATCATCATTTGTTACGTATCTTATTTTTGTTGAAAACCATGTACATCAAGTGATGTTATGGAATATTGTTGATGTTTGGCAAATTGTCGCAAGATGAATGAAGTAATATTTTCTGTGTTTTAATAAAAGACTTTTTGTTGATTATTACTGTTGATGTGGCATTCCACTTTCTTTAAACTCTGGTTTTTCTTATTAGATCGTTATTTTCTAAAATGGAAAAAGTGGGGTGTTACAATACTCGAGAAAAATGTTGGAAGTTAATTGGCCGACCTTCTAATATAGAGTGGGGACAAAAAAAGACTTATCTAGAAAGGGAGGACATGCACACATGGCTGGAAGTACTAGTGGAGAAAATCTAGAAGCCCTGAGATATCTCCTCAATAAGTTGGAGAAACCAACAAGTACTTGTTGTTTAACACGTCCAAGTACGTTTCTATTATCTTTTCCGTTTGGAAACTCTCCATTTTCGTTTGGACTTAATGCCTCATATATACCATTTAAAAATTACTGGATACTAGATTCTGGAGCCACTGACCATATGAGACCCTTACCCACACACTTCTCCACATATTCACCTTTCCCTAGTAACAAAAAATATCCACTGCAGATGACATCCGTGACTCTTAACAACGCCCTTCATATCCAAAAATTGACTACTAGCCTAATTTCCATGCATAAACTCACAAAAGACCTATCATGTAATGTTATTTTCTATAATTACTTTTGTGTTTTTCATGACAAGAATTCGGGGAGGACGATTGGAAGTGCTAGAGAATGGAATGGTCTTTACTACTGGGATAACAAAGGTTAAAGCCCATATTTTTCAGAAGCAATTCATTTTTGTCAGAATCAATAAAGACCAATAGGGAGAAGGTTCCTCTTATACCATTGTCGCTTGGGTCATCCTTCGTTTAAAGTCATTAAGCATATATTTCTTGTTTTATTTAAAACATTAGATGTTGAGAGTCTTCATTGTGAGGTGCGTGAGCTTTCTAAACACAAGTGTGTACTTTTCTCCATTAGTAATAAAATGAGTAATTTTTTCCGTTTTATCTAGTTCATACAGATGTGTGGAGTCCATCTAATATTCCAAATATTTCAGTTGTATGTTGGTTTATCACCTTTATTGATGATTATACTCAGTTTACTTTGGTCTACTTAAACAAAAATATGAAGTTAGTCACGTGGTTCCTTAATTTCTCTCTATGATTAAAAATCAATTTGGCATGAGTATTAAGAGGATTCAGTTTGATAATGCCAAGGATTATTTTAATCATAATTTTAATTCTTTGTATCAAAATTAAGGTATCATTCATGAGTATTCATGTGTTAAACCACCTTAACAAAATGGAATTGGTGAAATAAAAAATGGGTATTTGTTAGACCAAACATGTGCTATGATATTTCAAAATAAAGTTCCCAAGAAATATTGATTTCCTTCTACTGTCCTTGCTTCCAAAACTCCTATGGAAGTCTTATTATTATTCTATCCTAATGTGTCTACCTCTAGTAACCTCACTCCTAGGATATTTTGGTGTACATCATTCGTCCATATTCATAGTGATGATAGAGGGAAATTTGATCCTATAGCCTTAAAGTGTGTGTTTATAGGATATCCTTCCACCCCAAATGGTTTCAAATGTTATCATCCACCATCTCACAACTTCTTTGTCTCTCGAGACATCACTTTCCATGAACATGAAATGTGATTCATGAATATACTGAAAAAGATGAAACTTATGTAAGATATGGGAAGAATTTAGTATATACAAGAAGGAAGATCATTCATGAATATACTCATATCCAAGAGTCTGACCCGACATTACATGAGGTAAATTCTAACTCTAATGATCAACTTCTGAATATACAATACGGAAGACCATTCCTGAATCTACTCATATCAAAGAGTCTGACCCGACATTACATGAGGTAAATTCTAACTTTAGTGATTCAACTTCTGAATTTTCTCATGAACAGGGACCAAAATCTGATTCAACTCTACCGCCACTACCATCACACTATCAAGATTTACATCTTCAAATTGTCCTTAGGAAAGATACCAGAAATTGTACCAAACAACCACTTTACCCTCTATCAAACTACTTAGGGTTTAAACACATTTCACCTACCCATAAAGTCTTCCTTACAAATCTGAACACTATAAAACTACCTAACTCTCAATCTGAGGCATTTTTTGACAGAAAATGGAAGCAAGCCATGGATTTGGAGATGGAGGCACTGGAAAAGAACAATACTTGGAAATTGATTTCTTTACTAAATGGAAAGAAACCTTTAGGGTGCAAGTGGGTATACATTATTAAATACAAGGCAGATGGATCGATTGAGAGGTACAAGGCAAGATTGGTTGCCAAATGATTCACTCAAACCTATGTAGTAAATTATTCAAAGACATTTTCCCGAGTTGCAAAAATGAATATAGTTAGGGTGATATTATCTTTAGCAGCTAAATTTAATTGGAACTTAAACCAATTCGATGTGAAGAATGAATTCCTTCATGGTGAACTTGAAGAAGAAATCTACATGGATGTACCTCCTGGGTTCCGTGAACATACTACCACGAACACCGTGTGCAAGTTAAAAAAATATTTATATGAGTTAAAGGAATCGCCACAAGCATGGTTTGGAAGATTCACTAAAGTTATGATATGTTTTGGCTTGAAAGAAAGTCAAGGGGATCATACCTTATTTATCAGACATTCTGAAACAAGGGGAGTAATTATGTTATTGGTATATGTGGATGATATTATAGTCACAAGTAATGATGATGATGTATAACAATTGTTGGATATACACTTAGCCAATGAATTTAAGATTAAATCCTTGGGAAAGTTATATACCTCTCACATACTAGACCTGAATTTGCTTTTATTGTTAGCTTAGTCAACCAATTCATGCACCGACCAAATGAGATTCACTGACAAACTGCACTCCGAATTGTACAATATTTGAAAGGAACGCCTGGTAGAGGAATTTTGTATGAAAGAAATGGGATTGTAGGTCTTAAAGCATATACAGATGCCGACTATGCAGGGAAAATTATGGATAGGAGATCAACTACATGTTATTACACTTTCCTAGATGGAAATCTTGTGACTTGGAAAAGTAAAAAAACAAAATATAGTATTGAGATATAATGCTGAAGTAGAGTTCATGACAATGGCACAAGGAATATGTGAACTAATATGGTTGAAATTAATCTTAGAAGATCTAAGGATAAAGTTTGATGAACAAATGGGAATTTATTATGATACAAGGTATATAGTAATAACTCTTACTCTTATATTCGACATTTTGCAACATTTTATGGGTTTCATTCGTTGTTCAGTTTTAACTTGTTCAAACCATTTCTATATATATATATATATATATATATATATATATATATATATATATATATATATATATATATATATATATATATATATATATATATATATATATATATATTAATTTATTTACCTTTCTCATCATGATATTCATATGTGTTTGTTTTCTTTGTTAACTCTTCAATTGATTCCTTCAAACAATGATTGAATCTTCAAGTTTCAACTATACTTCTACAAGTATGATTCTGAATATCTTCAAAGTTTCATGTCTTTCAAACTATAGTTTCAAAGTTTAACTCTTTTGATATATATTGTTTTCTTTACTTTTCTCATCATGATTTTCCTATGTATTTGTTTGCTTTGTTAACTCTTCAACTTTTTCCTTCAGACAATGTTTGAATCATCAAGTTTCAACAATACTTCTACAAGTATCATTCAGATTTTCTTCAAAGTTTCATGTCTTTCTAAGTTTCAAAGTTTAACTCTTTTTGGTATATCTTATTTTTAGACAACTTTTCAACAAATTCTTTCATACAATGCCTTCATTCCTGAGTTTCAACAACTTTTTAAACTATTTCCTTCATACAATGTCTTTATTAGTGTGTTTATACGAGTTTTAATTCGATATAATAACTCATTCGCTTTTTTAGATGTCAAGACATCCTATTTTAATTAAAGATTTGTAGAAATGCAACCTAGTATGAAGGATGGGAATAAAAGTAGTTGACATATGGACTATAAAAGAGAGGAGTGGCAAGGTTCATCTTAATTTGGTCATACAATATTCAAAGGTATACAAACCAGTAACTCATTGTTTATCTTTATGTTCTAAAGCTCATTTTATGCAATCTATGTAGGGTGATCATATACAAGGTCTGGGTGGATAAGATAATTGAAAACCAAACTTATACATCGTACAATGGTGAACTATGGGAGAATGATTTATAATGAAGGTTTTTGAAAACAAACTTAAACTACTTTTCAATAGTGGCATAACTACTTTTCAATAGGATATCATTTTACCGCCTAAAATGTGAGTACAAAAGTGTATTTCTAGATTTTGTTGCGGAGATGTATCTCCAAACCAAATTATGGAAAAATGAGTGTAACTCTGTTACAAATGGGTGAGGTGTATGAAGGTGCATCAAGTGCGAGTCTATCCACAATGTTTTCCCTCAAACAGAAATTCTTTCGTTCACGTACACTTGTACCGTCGTTGACAATTTTAAATGGAACACCTCTTATCCACCAATTATGGGGATACTTTCGATACAAGGAAGTCAGTCTCACACTCGGAACAAAGGCTTTTGATACTACTGTTGGGACATTAATTTGAGGATCAACATAAGAGAGTCTTTTTTTATGAGCAATACACCTAGTGAGAGACACACCACATATTCACCTAAAACCTTAAGGTGATAGGTATGTTGGTTATCTCACTTATAAATGTTCAAGTCTACTTTTCTAATCAATGTAGAATTTCCCCATACTTTGTTTCTTAAAATTTCCAACTCACACTTATTAATCTCAATAGATAAAAGAGTTTGTGGTTTAGCGTGTTACATTCTAGATATGAGATCAAAGTGATAAAGATTGAAGGAGTCCATAAAGTGGTAGAAAGGCATTCAAGTTGTTAAATATGGAGAAAGATTGGAAAATTTGGTAACTTTGTGTTTGGAGATATTGGTAACGGGGAAGACACATCTTTTTAGTATGATTTGTGGGTGGAAGAGGAAAGTCTTAGAGAAAGGTACAACAAATTATTTGGCTTGGCTATGAATACAAATATTTCTATTGTTGATATGTCTAGGATAGGTTGGGTAAAGATAACACACAAGATTGGAGAAGACAGATGATTGTGTGCGCGAAATTATCCTACTAGAATCATACAAAAAAAAGCATGAGTAACTTAAGACAATTGAGATAAAAAATAAAATAAAAAAAAAACATGAGTAACTTGAGACAATTTGAGCACAAAAAAGAAATGTCTATTTGCTCTTTGTGGTGGTTGAAGGTTGAAAGTTAAAATCCTTCATGTTCAATATGATCTTCTTCACCAATGTTGGTATTAACCTTTAACTTGTAGGCGATGGACTTTGTTTGGGTTGGGTATTTAGAGCATAAACATCGGTATTATTTTAAGGTTTTTTACACAGTATTTTAAAAGATTGTGAGAAACAAAAAGATAATTGAATGAAAGTTGGGTTCATTAGTATAGATAAGTCCTCTAGTATGAGAACTTTTTTTTTTTTGTCAATCATTTAATACCAAAACAAATTATATAATATAACTAAATTATATTGCATAAATGTGTATTATTTTCGATGAATCATATGAACATTTAAAATATATAGTTGAGTTGTTCAAAATTGATTGTGACTCCTTTAAAGAAACAATGATTATAATTAATGTGGATGGTCATAGAAGGAAGATGGATTTGTGATTTCTCCAAAAATCTTAGATATTACCATGCTTTGGGCAGAAAAGTTGTGTTAAGAACACTCACTTTAATACCTTTTTTCTAATGCAAAATCTATCAAATGAAATTGCAAATATGATCTAATA
The DNA here is from genome assembly GCA_963966055.1 of Lathyrus aphaca. Taxonomy (NCBI): domain Eukaryota; kingdom Viridiplantae; phylum Streptophyta; class Magnoliopsida; order Fabales; family Fabaceae; genus Lathyrus; species Lathyrus aphaca. The sequence continues at coordinate 47,951,441 of OZ014524.1, read as the reverse complement.
CAACACACACAATAACCAAACCAGCAAAACAACATAAATTAATAGTAATAAGAATCACAACTATTGAACTTACTAGGACTCATTCTACTGTTGTACAACTTGCAAGACAGAACAAACTGTTTGAATTAAAGAGAGAATCAGTAGTAAAATTCCAGCAACTGAAACAGCAGTTTGCCAAGGACTGCTACAATAATCCCGCCTGAGAGTAGCCTTCAACTTATGCGAAGGATCACTATAAAAACCATTCAAATCTTTACAAATAACAGACAAATGAGAACTGAACATCCAATGTGTAACATTCGTCCAAAGACTATTAAACACATTAGCTATAGAATCACTGTCCCCAAGATAACCAACAAATACCCCCTTCCGAACAAGTATATCCACATCCCTTCCGGTGTTAATAAGAAAATCCAATACAACAACATAATCAGTAATGTAGGACTCATTAGGATAATGACATTGCTCCAAAGCAATCATATTCCGAAACAATGTCTCAGTCCTATCCTCGACTGTTAATGGAGGAATTTCAAGAACTCCACCTGAAAACCTCAAGTCAAGTAAACAATTACTATTAGTGTTCACTTTAAACTTAATACCAGCTTCTAACAACTCAGTCACACTGGGAAGATGTTTCACCAGTTCAGCATTTCTAGGCGGCCGTCTTTCCAATGGATGTTGCAAGTGGAAAATTCGAAGTAGATCAGTGAAATGCCTTATGCTAATATCACTATTATCAGAAGAAACTAAGTTTGACTTATTGTAATAAGCAAAATAATCAAAAGTGAGATTAAGAAAAGAAGGGATATTAGTGTTAGCACTAACAGAAATATTAAAGATATTTTCAACAACAAAGAACGGTAATTGATTTTCAAGTAACACTAAATCTAATCTTATATCAGAATCTAACCAAGATTTGAAGAGAAAATCCTCATCTTGAGACCAATCACGATAAAAGGATTTCCAGAAAAGTTCAATTATGAAAACAGAATCGATTAAGATTAATTTAAAGAGTTCCTGATCGGTGAAGTCAAGGGTTTCGGAATAACAAAGACGGAAATTAGGTAAGATAGAATCTATGTAGTCAATCAAGGTTTGTAGAGTTGTTTGAGTACGTCTGAGAAATGCTTTGAAGAAAGTGAGTTTGTGCCGTTCCATGTTTTGGAGGTGGAGGTGGTGTTGGTGGTGGTGGTGGAAAGGTCCGATGGAAATAACTTTAGGGGTGTATGCGTCGTCGTTGAGTCTGCGAATAATGAAGGGGACTTTGTAGATACAACAGTAGTTGGCGCTAAACGGTGGTTCTGCATTGTCGAGCATGGCATTCAGCATGTCGTGGTGGCTCATGATTGACAGTTATATGAAGAAGAAGACTTGGCAAAAAATGAAGTTGTGACCCAGTTAATGTTCCAGTTTATGTTTCTTAGGGAAATTTTCAAGCATTTATACTAACTTTTATAATAAATTTTTTCTTTTTAATATAGAATATCAAACTAAAGTTAATTAAATCAATTAAATAGACAATGTTGGGATAATCATATTTCTATTTTTTTCAGATTCATGAAGAGGGTACTGTAACAAAATTGATTAAGGACTAACAATTCAATTATGAATTTCTTTATCTCATAATTTATTTGCTTGTTTCTAGGAAACTGTTGAGTGGTAACTCAATTGGAGAGTGTGGATACATTGTATTTTGTTAGGTCATAATTCTATGATATATTTTGTTGATGATGCCTTTTTAAAAGGACTCTTAAATATACAGCTATGAAACAATATATAATTTTCCTGGATTTACTTCTTCGTGATGTGGATCAAGATATATATGGTTGACAGGTAAATTACATTTTTTTTTAAAGGACTCTTAAATATACAGCTATGAAACAATATATCATTTTCTAGAATAAACCTCTCTTTATGAAGACATGAATATTAAATTAATATGAAATTTATAACATTAACCTCATTTAATTTTTATCTGTTTATATTTTTCTTCGGATTGATAGAGAGAAGTGCTTAATTCAAAATTGATGAAGAATCATTGATCCAAAACTAATGAATTTTCAGATGTTATTTTTATGTCAATTTATTTGGTTTACTATTTAACTGGTATTTGATGGTTTTATTTTAATTTAATTTATTAATTTCCATTAAAGTTAAATCATCAATAATTGATATTAGTGATAGTTGTTACAATTATAGCTACTGGATGTTGCCTAAAATTATTTTTGAAGTTTTATTGCGTGATTTAGGTTTAAGATAAATTAATATAAAAAATTTCGTTGCTGAAATGATTTATCTTCAAATGTATCTTTTGTAAACTCAAATATGGTCATTCTTAAAGACGTTATATATATTGGATTTAATTTGTTCTAAATATGCATCTTCAGAATAAATTCGTAGTTACATCGTCGAAAAAACATCAGACACATATTCAACAGAAAATGAACTTTCTGAAATGCAATTGACATTCATAATATAAAATGATCATTACAATGATGATTTCAACACAAAATTCAATATTACATTTCAATATTCAGATGGACGCTTGCACATCTCCAAGATTTCTTCAGCCGATCTTTGTATCGTCGCTTCCAACTCGGGCGGAATTTTCTCTTCGAAACCGAAATACGTATCCCATATAGTCCTAACATCCGCTCGAGTCTTGAGCTTAAATTTGCTTAACACAATGTTCCCTTCGTTATCAATCGAAGGTGAACGATACTTAAGCTTCACAATCCTTCATTTGTCCCCGTAAGGTAGGAGATAGTAGATTTTGTCTATGATATCTTCGAGGGAGGTAAGATCGGTGAGCTTAAATGTTCTCCGGGGTATAAAGCTGCTAAAGTAGGACACATTTGCGACATATCAATGGATATTTATTTGTGACATTTGAGACATTTTGAGTTTGTGTGAAATATAACATAAGAACACCTAAATTTATAGAAGACCTAGTTCAATATGGACCACTCATTAACTATCATATTGATTCTGAAGATGCATCTCCGGAACCGCACCCTATTATTGTTCTGAAGATGTATCTCTGAAACTTCTCTTGAACCATTTCAAAAACAAACATAACAGAATCTTTCGGAGATGTATCTCTGAAACCTCTCCTGAATCATTTTCAAAACAAAACCATATAACATAACCAAATATGCATGAAAACCAAATATGAATAAAGGGTAAATATGTAACACTTCATTTATATTGAGACACAAGTATATACAATTATTTGTCTTTAGAAACAAGAAATCAAAATGAATCGAAACATGTGTCATCGGCTATATCTATAAGTGGTACCCCTTGGACTTTTGTGTATTCGATTCTTTTTCAATGTTGTTCAATCTCTCAAATTCTTGGATCATTTCCATAAAATGATTTGACCACGTCTCGACTTTTGCGGTTGAATTAGTCATCCACTTCGGTGATGTAAGTGGGATGGGACATCCTGGTTCCAAGTAAACTTGAACAAAATGACTTGATTTTGAAAGCCATTAAATACATATGATACGATCATTTGGATTTTAGGGTGGTGTGGTGTGCAGTGGAAAAAAGGTTTCTGAAAACCCGTAGCGTGTCAGGTCAATACACACTTTATCATATGCACGTGCTATTAGGTGACCCATATCAGGGAAGCTCGTCCATTTTTCCTATGATGCCAGACCGCTCAAGCAAGGAACAAGAGACTCATAAACCGCACTGAAATTTTCTTTATTTTCGTACATCTGCATGTACGATTCTTTATGCGTCTTTAACTCTTGGATAACTTGATGTCGGAAAAAATGCATGTTTATCTTCTCCTTTACCAAGTAAAGCTGAAACAACTCAGTAACTGCAATTATTGTCCCCCACAATATTGACGGTCCGCTCAATATATTTGTGCATAAAAACAATCATCTCATCAATAAATGGAATCTTCGGTGGAAGCAACGTCAGAGGTGGTTTGCGGATGTGGGCTCCTTTCACAACAGTTTTTTGAGATTTTGGAGTCAGTGAGTCGGGAAAAACTTTATCAATGTGCTCAAAATATGAAGAAGACAATGTAGTAGAGTTTTCATTCGGAGTAGGCTTCGGTTTTTTTGGAGAACCTTTTATTTTTACCAGTTGAGAAGGTGGGTTCATGTCGGTGGTTTCGGTATATGCAATTTTCCTCAATCGTTCTTTGATGTGGAGTTTCATGTTGTCATTGACCTTCGAAAATCTCTCTTGTATCGCTTCCCATTTGGTCAAAATAGAGATATTTGATTTACCGTCATCCATGCATCCATAATCATCAAACCAAAGTCTCTTCCAATGAAACCAAACCTCGTCCATTCTTAGAAATAGTGCACGGGAAACTATGTTATTTCACCTTTTTAGAAATAACATAAGCATATGAGAGACCATATGTTTTCACAATAATGCAATCACACTTTGTGCCATCGAAACCTACATTATCAACTCATTTAGCCTCGTGAAAAATATAGTTCAAAATCGCTCGAGATAAAAAATATCTCTAACTGTAACTCCATCATCGCACGTTCGGTACCTGAAACAGATACTCATATTTTCTACTACATGTGTCGTCACTTTTATAATTCTGGAGAGGAGTTTGATATCCCCCATTTCTTTTGCTCGCCATTGTCACAAAGGTACGTCTTCTATCAGAGTCATTATTAGACCTTCCAATAATTACACCAAATCTCAATCTAGATGCCTCCATATGAATCCATTCAAGCATTTTATCATGATTTTCAAACTCTTGCTTGTTATTAAAGTCATTGCCAACATCTATCCCATTGAACATTCGAAGAAACAATGTTTGGAGATACAACTTGTTTTGGGAAAACATCGGGGTGCACCATATCTATTGAAAACAATTAAAATAATAGTTGATACATTAGTTCATCTACTTTCACAGAAGTGCTGAAAAATGAACACAGACAACTTCCAAAAATGTATCTTTGGACAAGTTCATATACGTTCCAGAGATACATCTCAGGACACAACATAAGTTTTTTCGCAAAAATTTGATGATTAATGTGAGCAATGTAGAGAGAAAAGAACAATCTTTACATGAAATTTTATCTTCTTTTACTCCTTGTGATATGTTGAACCAAATGGATGGAGATTTGGAGTGAAAAAATGGATAAGAATGATGGATTTTTAGGGTGAAGGGTTTGATGGGAAACTTTGTATTTCAACAATGGAGGAGTGATCATGCAGTTGAGTCCTATATCAAATATTTTCAGATATGCATCTCCGGAAACACCTGACATGCAAAGGTGTCAGGAATTTTCAAATTGTCGCTCATAATTCTGGAGACGCATCTCCGGAATATCTACTGAACTGAATAATTAATTTGTTTTGTATCTCCGGAATGTCTACTGAACTGAATAATTAAAATATTTTTCTTAAAATATTTCAGAGATATATTTCCGAAATAAAACTAATACAACGTATGGTGGCGTATCTCATAATAGTCTTGATTGCGTATATAAAATGTGTGTTCAAGATATATCTCCGAATTAAGGAGAAATTTGAAAGCGTATCTCATGTCTTGTGTGTTACTTCAAAATAGAAGAGATATATATCAAAATAAAATAAAAATAGCCAAAATTTCTAGATCCATGAAAAAGCTAGGCCATGATAAAATAAAAGAGGTATATCAAAATAAGAAAATAGACAAAATATCTAGATCCAAGAAACAGCTAGGCCATGATGATTTAAAGAGGGGTGGAATTATAGATGGTTGTTTATAATACTTGTTTATGTTCAAGTAGAGTGCAATAATAGAGGGGAAAAGGATTATAACAGTTTTTAAAATTTTGAGTGCGCGCAACAGAGACGGGGTGGGTGAGGGTGCGAGTGCATTTCTTTGGGAGTTTTGTTTTAATATCAACTTATATTTTCATTATAATAAAATAAGATTCCATATTATTTTCTTTTATAGTTAAAGATGGATGAGACAAATTATGTACTGAAAATATGGGCAGGCGCATTTTGTCTGTTATAACACATTCTGCCAAAAGGCCAACTAGTTTTGAGCTCACTCTCCATTTTGTCACTTAGATCTAAATATGTTTAATTTAGTAATAAAAAAATATTTTTACATTAAAGTATTTTGAGTTATCATAATTGTCACAAGTAAGTATTGCAATTTTTTATATGATTTTGATTGAACGAATTGAATTGTAACATGTTATCTATATTTATAAGTGATATATATATATATATATATATATATATATATATATATATATATATATATATATATATATATATATATATATATATATATATATATATATATATATATATATATATATATATATATATAATTACATTTAAGATCTAGAAAATAGACATATCAACTTAGTATTTATTTTAAATAATATAATTTTACCGTGTTTTACGATTTTGTTTTGTCTTTGATTTGATAAAATTAAGGATGATAATTGGATCCATTAAAACAAAATTCATCCACTAAAAATTCATTCAATTTATCCATCACATAAAAAGTAAGTCAATGAGTTGGATTAAATCAATTCATTTATATGTATGAATTAATCTAATTCATCCAACATATTTTAATGATTCAATGAATTATTTTTATATCCATTATATCTATTTTAAAATAATAAAAATAAATTATTTTAAAATAAATTGTTTTCTTTTTCGGAAATACAAAAAAAAAACGATTTTTTTAGAAAATATTAAAAAACCGATTTTTTTCTGAAAATATCAAAAAATTAGTTTTTTTTTAAAATATCAAAAAACTAAATTTTTTTATTCGAAAATATCAAAAAACCGATTTTATTTTCGAAAATATTAAAAAAAAAACGATTTTATTTTCGAAAATATTAAAAAATCGATTTGTTTTAAAAAATATCAAAAAACCAATTTTTTTTTGAAAATATAAAAAAAAAATCGATTTTTGTCAAAAATATTAAAAAACCAATTTTTTATATCTATCTATATTCACAGTTTGTATACTGATACTGTAATTAAAATTACAGCTTACAGGTATAATAGAAAAAACTAACAATTGACAGAACTATTAGTTAGAGTAATTAAAAAAAAAAGTCTCACATGTAATAACTAATTACCAATTACCCATTCACATTTTTTTCAAAATTTAGAACAAAATATTAAACATTTTGAATAAAGCTCATGCTATGTGTTAATTCTCATCTTGCTATCCTAGCCATACACGTGTACAAAAGTTTGTTAGATTATTTATGTTAGTTATTAACCATTGTATATACGACTCCTTGTAGATCACACTTTACAATAAATGAAAATAACTTTCATCTTTTTACGAGTTTTCTTTCAATGCTAGCTCTGTTTTGTGGTGGTAATCACTTTGCAAGTGCTTCACTTATGCATCATTAACATGATATCAAAGCTATCCAAGCTCTGGTAGGTCTACTTTTTCTGTAATTTGTGCATCATATTCTTTCCTCATTCACAAAATTTCGTTACTTTTTCTTGTGAGATTCTTTTTATGTTCGCTGTTATAATTTCTTTCCATTTTTCTTGTTTTTGATTGTTCTTCAATGGCATACCAGATATATCTGATAGATCTAATTGATTTGTTAGATACAAATTATAACATATTATTAATCTAATAATAATCAAGAATATGAGAATGGTGTACTTTGTTGGATTTGAGAGATTACCGTCGGAGATAGAGAGTATGAGAGGATTATCACTCTCATTGTCGTTTAGAGGGACCTCTCATTGGACTTAACTGAATGATTCAACTCATCACGATTCATTCATGCAAAAAACACAATCAAATAAATTCATCAATAATTAGTGTTTAATAACAATTGATCATATTATAATTAATTACTAATTGATTATGTAAATTCATTTGATTAATTAAATAATTAATCTAACAATCTCCCACTTGTATGACAATAATCAATTATTAAAATTTTAACATTAGAATACTAACTATGGTCAAAACACTAATCAATCAAAAGAAAAGTAAGCTTCAATATTGCAGAAATTGTATCCGATGGGAAAAACAAATTATACATGTTAAAACTTACAACTTATATAAAGAATAATGAATTTAGAGCCCATATGTATTGCCATCATTCAATGGTTGGAAATCTTCCAAAGCCCTACTATTTGGAGAGATGAATTGATTTGGATTGTTTGTACCTCGAATGGGAAAGGGTGGAAAACTAATCTTTAGCGCATGGCGATACATATGGGCTCTAAATTCATTATTCTTTATATAAGTTGTTAAAATTTTATTAGTGTGCTTGCCAAGGGTTGAAATCTTTGTGCCTACGTATTCCCTTGTGCAATGGGAAAGTCAGAGCTTCGTAGTTCGTGCAACTATGGTTTGTTTCCATACCAAATAATAATATCTAAAAACACTCATTTTCCCTTTAACAAACGATCTTAGCAAACTTTTATCATTAGAAGAAGACAAAGACATATGTCAGCATTCAAACGCAAACTAGACTAAGAGGTTCCCGTTTAGTACAACAGACGTGAGGGGTGCTAATAGCTTCCTTTTGCGTAACCGACTCCCGAACTTAGATTTTGGTTTCATTGACCATTTCTTATCCTTATTAGGTTGTGTCTATATCTCCCTTTTCTCTCGTTAGAATAAATATAATTAGGTGGCGACTCTGTTGTTGTTCTTTCCGCGTCCATCGCGAGGATCATATTTTTCGAGGTATGGCAGCTGGAGACTCTGTTGGGGACTAGCTCCATGCGAGAGAGAGTCGAGCCTAACTTAGTTAACTTTGTGTTTGAATATTGCTTTGTTTTCTTTGTCTTCTTTATATTTTCTATATTTGTTATGATTGTTTGTTTATTTGTTCTTTTATTTCTCTCTCTTTTATTATATAAGTTCATATTTTCTTGTTGGATCTTGGGATGGCATCACAAGTAAAGCTCTACACCTGAGTTTTGGAAAAAGAAAAGGGAACGCCTAAGTTTAGATTTGGAAGTAATTAGTGTTACTCTCCAAGGACTCTCTCCTTGAATGCCTAGCATGAAAGCTCCCCCAGAGAGTAGACCTATTCGTAGATCTTGTCGTAACGCAGCTAGCATGTCGCATGACTTGATTCATGAAAGGGATGTGGCTCAAGGAGAGTGACGACCGTCGCAAACTGTGACGACCGGTGTGGCGGATGTGACATTTCGTTTATGTCCTGTGTGTTCCACTTGTTTTCTTTTTCAATTCCTAGTTTGAAAGGTTAAAATGAATGCTAGTAGCAGCTGAACATATGACCAGTAATGAAAATAATTAATTAAGAGATTTTTGGGAATAATTAGTAACTAGTGATCTACGAACTAATGCCTTGTGAGTCAAGTCGAATTATTTTATGTGATGGGTGTTACTTGTGACAATAGTAGTAAATTGGTGAATTATTGGTGAATTAATTAGATGAATGAGTAATTTAGAATTGGTGGGCATTTTGTGAATTATATGCATGTATGCTTATCTGTCTGAACATGCGTGGTAATACTAGTGAGTATTGCGGTAAGTATGAGACTTACATGTGATCAGGAGGATTGTTACTATCATTGACTATTGTTGTAGGTGTGTTGTATGTATTTTTGGTGTGATCTGAATGATCGAGTTAATGTATAATATTTATTATACATATGTTGTATGCATAGGTTGCCATGTTGTATGTCTTATGTGATCAGATGGACCGTGAAGAGGTATAATGATTATTATACATGTGTTGTGTGCATATTTGTCATCATGCATTTATGAAATTATTGTTGATTATTAGTGGGATGGTTCATTGCCGGATGGGCGTATGCGAAATATCCGTATGTTGGAGATAAATCATTGTCGGATGGATGTATGTGATTTATCCAGATTCCTTTAGGAATCGGGTTCGATTGAATGAACCATGGTGAGTCGGTACCACATGCATTGTGTCTTTGTTGGGTCACATTGCATATTGATGTTGTTGAATCATGTTGTTATGTTGAGGATTATCGTTGTGGATATGTGTTGTTTATGTTGATTTAGTGAGATATTACCCTTTAACATGGTTTATTCACCATTAATTATTGAATGTAGTTCTCACCCCTTTGTTGGTTGGTGGTGTCTGTGCTCCTTGGGGAGTACATATACACATGTACCTGAGTAGTGCGAGAAGTTTGTGATGCCCGGTCGAGTCTTAGAGTCACTCTTATACATAACACGGGACTTGGGGATTTTGTATGTTTACTTATTATCATCATTTGTTACGTATCTTATTTTTGTTGAAAACCATGTACATCAAGTGATGTTATGGAATATTGTTGATGTTTGGCAAATTGTCGCAAGATGAATGAAGTAATATTTTCTGTGTTTTAATAAAAGACTTTTTGTTGATTATTACTGTTGATGTGGCATTCCACTTTCTTTAAACTCTGGTTTTTCTTATTAGATCGTTATTTTCTAAAATGGAAAAAGTGGGGTGTTACAATACTCGAGAAAAATGTTGGAAGTTAATTGGCCGACCTTCTAATATAGAGTGGGGACAAAAAAAGACTTATCTAGAAAGGGAGGACATGCACACATGGCTGGAAGTACTAGTGGAGAAAATCTAGAAGCCCTGAGATATCTCCTCAATAAGTTGGAGAAACCAACAAGTACTTGTTGTTTAACACGTCCAAGTACGTTTCTATTATCTTTTCCGTTTGGAAACTCTCCATTTTCGTTTGGACTTAATGCCTCATATATACCATTTAAAAAATACTGGATACTAGATTCTGGAGCCACTGACCATATGAGACCCTTACCCACACACTTCTCCACATATTCACCTTTCCCTAGTAACAAAAAATATCCACTGCAGATGACATCCGTGACTCTTAACAACGCCCTTCATATCCAAAAATTGACTACTAGCCTAATTTCCATGCATAAACTCACAAAAGACCTATCATGTAATGTTATTTTCTATAATTACTTTTGTGTTTTTCATGACAAGAATTCGGGGAGGACGATTGGAAGTGCTAGAGAATGGAATGGTCTTTACTACTGGGATAACAAAGGTTAAAGCCCATATTTTTCAGAAGCAATTCATTTTTGTCAGAATCAATAAAGACCAATAGGGAGAAGGTTCCTCTTATACCATTGTCGCTTGGGTCATCCTTCGTTTAAAGTCATTAAGCATATATTTCTTGTTTTATTTAAAACATTAGATGTTGAGAGTCTTCATTGTGAGGTGCGTGAGCTTTCTAAACACAAGTGTGTACTTTTCTCCATTAGTAATAAAATGAGTAATTTTTTCCGTTTTATCTAGTTCATACAGATGTGTGGAGTCCATCTAATATTCCAAATATTTCAGTTGTATGTTGGTTTATCACCTTTATTGATGATTATACTCAGTTTACTTTGGTCTACTTAAACAAAAATATGAAGTTAGTCACGTGGTTCCTTAATTTCTCTCTATGATTAAAAATCAATTTGGCATGAGTATTAAGAGGATTCAGTTTGATAATGCCAAGGATTATTTTAATCATAATTTTAATTCTTTGTATCAAAATTAAGGTATCATTCATGAGTATTCATGTGTTAAACCACCTTAACAAAATGGAATTGGTGAAATAAAAAATGGGTATTTGTTAGACCAAACATGTGCTATGATATTTCAAAATAAAGTTCCCAAGAAATATTGATTTCCTTCTACTGTCCTTGCTTCCAAAACTCCTATGGAAGTCTTATTATTATTCTATCCTAATGTGTCTACCTCTAGTAACCTCACTCCTAGGATATTTTGGTGTACATCATTCGTCCATATTCATAGTGATGATAGAGGGAAATTTGATCCTATAGCCTTAAAGTGTGTGTTTATAGGATATCCTTCCACCCCAAATGGTTTCAAATGTTATCATCCACCATCTCACAACTTCTTTGTCTCTCGAGACATCACTTTCCATGAACATGAAATGTGATTCATGAATATACTGAAAAAGATGAAACTTATGTAAGATATGGGAAGAATTTAGTATATACAAGAAGGAAGATCATTCATGAATATACTCATATCCAAGAGTCTGACCCGACATTACATGAGGTAAATTCTAACTCTAATGATCAACTTCTGAATATACAATACGGAAGACCATTCCTGAATCTACTCATATCAAAGAGTCTGACCCGACATTACATGAGGTAAATTCTAACTTTAGTGATTCAACTTCTGAATTTTCTCATGAACAGGGACCAAAATCTGATTCAACTCTACCGCCACTACCATCACACTATCAAGATTTACATCTTCAAATTGTCCTTAGGAAAGATACCAGAAATTGTACCAAACAACCACTTTACCCTCTATCAAACTACTTAGGGTTTAAACACATTTCACCTACCCATAAAGTCTTCCTTACAAATCTGAACACTATAAAACTACCTAACTCTCAATCTGAGGCATTTTTTGACAGAAAATGGAAGCAAGCCATGGATTTGGAGATGGAGGCACTGGAAAAGAACAATACTTGGAAATTGATTTCTTTACTAAATGGAAAGAAACCTTTAGGGTGCAAGTGGGTATACATTATTAAATACAAGGCAGATGGATCGATTGAGAGGTACAAGGCAAGATTGGTTGCCAAATGATTCACTCAAACCTATGTAGTAAATTATTCAAAGACATTTTCCCGAGTTGCAAAAATGAATATAGTTAGGGTGATATTATCTTTAGCAGCTAAATTTAATTGGAACTTAAACCAATTCGATGTGAAGAATGAATTCCTTCATGGTGAACTTGAAGAAGAAATCTACATGGATGTACCTCCTGGGTTCCGTGAACATACTACCACGAACACCGTGTGCAAGTTAAAAAAATATTTATATGAGTTAAAGGAATCGCCACAAGCATGGTTTGGAAGATTCACTAAAGTTATGATATGTTTTGGCTTGAAAGAAAGTCAAGGGGATCATACCTTATTTATCAGACATTCTGAAACAAGGGGAGTAATTATGTTATTGGTATATGTGGATGATATTATAGTCACAAGTAATGATGATGATGTATAACAATTGTTGGATATACACTTAGCCAATGAATTTAAGATTAAATCCTTGGGAAAGTTATATACCTCTCACATACTAGACCTGAATTTGCTTTTATTGTTAGCTTAGTCAACCAATTCATGCACCGACCAAATGAGATTCACTGACAAACTGCACTCCGAATTGTACAATATTTGAAAGGAACGCCTGGTAGAGGAATTTTGTATGAAAGAAATGGGATTGTAGGTCTTAAAGCATATACAGATGCCGACTATGCAGGGAAAATTATGGATAGGAGATCAACTACATGTTATTACACTTTCCTAGATGGAAATCTTGTGACTTGGAAAAGTAAAAAAACAAAATATAGTATTGAGATATAATGCTGAAGTAGAGTTCATGACAATGGCACAAGGAATATGTGAACTAATATGGTTGAAATTAATCTTAGAAGATCTAAGGATAAAGTTTGATGAACAAATGGGAATTTATTATGATACAAGGTATATAGTAATAACTCTTACTCTTATATTCGACATTTTGCAACATTTTATGGGTTTCATTCGTTGTTCAGTTTTAACTTGTTCAAACCATTTCTATATATATATATATATATATATATATATATATATATATATATATATATATATATATATATATATATATATATATATATATTAATTTATTTACCTTTCTCATCATGATATTCATATGTGTTTGTTTTCTTTGTTAACTCTTCAACTGATTCCTTCAAACAATGATTGAATCTTCAAGTTTCAACTATACTTCTACAAGTATGATTCTGAATATCTTCAAAGTTTCATGTCTTTCAAACTATAGTTTCAAAGTTTAACTCTTTTGATATATATTGTTTTCTTTACTTTTCTCATCATGATTTTCCTATGTATTTGTTTGCTTTGTTAACTCTTCAACTTTTTCCTTCAGACAATGTTTGAATCATCAAGTTTCAACAATACTTCTACAAGTATCATTCAGATTTTCTTCAAAGTTTCATGTCTTTCTAAGTTTCAAAGTTTAACTCTTTTTGGTATATCTTATTTTTAGACAACTTTTCAACAAATTCTTTCATACAATGCCTTCATTCCTGAGTTTCAACAACTTTTTAAACTATTTCCTTCATACAATGTCTTTATTAGTGTGTTTATACGAGTTTTAATTCGATATAATAACTCATTCGCTTTTTTAGATGTCAAGACATCCTATTTTAATTAAAGATTTGTAGAAATGCAACCTAGTATGAAGGATGGGAATAAAAGTAGTTGACTTATGGACTATAAAAGAGAGGAGTGGCAAGGTTCATCTTAATTTGGTCATACAATATTCAAAGGTATACAAACCAGTAACTCATTGTTTATCTTTATGTTCTAAAGCTCATTTTATGCAATCTATGTAGGGTGATCATATACAAGGTCTGGGTGGATAAGATAATTGAAAACCAAACTTATACATCGTACAATGGTGAACTATGGGAGAATGATTTATAATGAAGGTTTTTGAAAACAAACTTAAACTACTTTTCAATAGTGGCATAACTACTTTTCAATAGGATATCATTTTACCGCCTAAAATGTGAGTACAAAAGTGTATTTCTAGATTTTGTTGCGGAGATGTATCTCCAAACCAAATTATGGAAAAATGAGTGTAACTCTGTTACAAATGGGTGAGGTGTATGAAGGTGCATCAAGTGCGAGTCTATCCACAATGTTTTCCCTCAAACAGAAATTCTTTCGTTCACGTACACTTGTACCGTCGTTGACAATTTTAAATGGAACACCTCTTATCCACCAATTATGGGGATACTTTCGATACAAGGAAGTCAGTCTCACACTCGGAACAAAGGCTTTTGATACTACTGTTGGGACATTAATTTGAGGATCAACATAAGAGAGTCTTTTTTTATGAGCAATACACCTAGTGAGAGACACACCACATATTCACCTAAAACCTTAAGGTGATAGGTATGTTGGTTATCTCACTTATAAATGTTCAAGTCTACTTTTCTAATCAATGTAGAATTTCCCCATACTTTGTTTCTTAAAATTTCCAACTCACACTTATTAATCTCAATAGATAAAAGAGTTTGTGGTTTAGCGTGTTACATTCTAGATATGAGATCAAAGTGATAAAGATTGAAGGAGTCCATAAAGTGGTAGAAAGGCATTCAAGTTGTTAAATATGGAGAAAGATTGGAAAATTTGGTAACTTTGTGTTTGGAGATATTGGTAACGGGGAAGACACATCTTTTTAGTATGATTTGTGGGTGGAAGAGGAAAGTCTTAGAGAAAGGTACAACAAATTATTTGGCTTGGCTATGAATACAAATATTTCTATTGTTGATATGTCTAGGATAGGTTGGGTAAAGATAACACACAAGATTGGAGAAGACAGATGATTGTGTGCGCGAAATTATCCTACTAGAATCATACAAAAAAAAGCATGAGTAACTTAAGACAATTGAGATAAAAAAAAAAATAAAAAAAAAACATGAGTAACTTGAGACAATTTGAGCACAAAAAAGAAATGTCTATTTGCTCTTTGTGGTGGTTGAAGGTTGAAAGTTAAAATCCTTCATGTTCAATATGATCTTCTTCACCAATGTTGGTATTAACCTTTAACTTGTAGGCGATGGACTTTGTTTGGGTTGGGTATTTAGAGCATAAACATCGGTATTATTTTAAGGTTTTTTACACAGTATTTTAAAAGATTGTGAGAAACAAAAAGATAATTGAATGAAAGTTGGGTTCATTAGTATAGATAAGTCCTCTAGTATGAGAACTTTTTTTTTTTTGTCAATCATTTAATACCAAAACAAATTATATAATATAACTAAATTATATTGCATAAATGTGTATTATTTTCGATGAATCATATGAACATTTAAAATATATAGTTGAGTTGTTCAAAATTGATTGTGACTCCTTTAAAGAAACAATGATTATAATTAATGTGGATGGTCATAGAAGGAAGATGGATTTGTGATTTCTCCAAAAATCTTAGATATTACCATGCTTTGGGCAGAAAAGTTGTGTTAAGAACACTCACTTTAATACCTTTTTTCTAATGCAAAATCTATCAAATGAAATTGCAAATATGATCTAATACAACACACACAATAACCAAACCAGCAAAACAACATAAATTAATAGTAATAAGAATCACAACTATTGAACTTACTAGGACTCATTCTACTGTTGTACAACTTGCAAGACAGAACAAACTGTTTGAATTAAAGAGAGAATCAGTAGTAAAATTCCAGCAACTGAAACAGCAGTTTGCCAAGGACTGCTACAATAATCCCGCCTGAGAGTAGCCTTCAACTTATGCGAAGGATCACTATAAAAACCATTCAAATCTTTACAAATAACAGACAAATGAGAACTGAACATCCAATGTGTAACATTCGTCCAAAGACTATTAAACACATTAGCTATAGAATCACTGTCCCCAAGATAACCAACAAATACCCCCTTCCGAACAAGTATATCCACATCCCTTCCGGTGTTAATAAGAAAATCCAATACAACAACATAATCAGTAATGTAGGACTCATTAGGATAATGACATTGCTCCAAAGCAATCATATTCCGAAACAATGTCTCAGTCCTATCCTCGACTGTTAATGGAGGAATTTCAAGAACTCCACCTGAAAACCTCAAGTCAAGTAAACAATTACTATTAGTGTTCACTTTAAACTTAATACCAGCTTCTAACAACTCAGTCACACTGGGAAGATGTTTCACCAGTTCAGCATTTCTAGGCGGCCGTCTTTCCAATGGATGTTGCAAGTGGAAAATTCGAAGTAGATCAGTGAAATGCCTTATGCTAATATCACTATTATCAGAAGAAACTAAGTTTGACTTATTGTAATAAGCAAAATAATCAAAAGTGAGATTAAGAAAAGAAGGGATATTAGTGTTAGCACTAACAGAAATATTAAAGATATTTTCAACAACAAAGAACGGTAATTGATTTTCAAGTAACACTAAATCTAATCTTATATCAGAATCTAACCAAGATTTGAAGAGAAAATCCTCATCTTGAGACCAATCACGATAAAAGGATTTCCAGAAAAGTTCAATTATGAAAACAGAATCGATTAAGATTAATTTAAAGAGTTCCTGATCGGTGAAGTCAAGGGTTTCGGAATAACAAAGACGGAAATTAGGTAAGATAGAATCTATGTAGTCAATCAAGGTTTGTAGAGTTGTTTGAGTACGTCTGAGAAATGCTTTGAAGAAAGTGAGTTTGTGCCGTTCCATGTTTTGGAGGTGGAGGTGGTGTTGGTGGTGGTGGTGGAAAGGTCCGATGGAAATAACTTTAGGGGTGTATGCGTCGTCGTTGAGTCTGCGAATAATGAAGGGGACTTTGTAGATACAACAGTAGTTGGCGCTAAACGGTGGTTCTGCATTGTCGAGCATGGCATTCAGCATGTCGTGGTGGCTCATGATTGACAGTTATATGAAGAAGAAGACTTGGCAAAAAATGAAGTTGTGACCCAGTTAATGTTCCAGTTTATGTTTCTTAGGGAAATTTTCAAGCATTTATACTAACTTTTATAATAAATTTTTTCTTTTTAATATAGAATATCAAACTAAAGTTAATTAAATCAATTAAATAGACAATGTTGGGATAATCATATTTCTATTTTTTTCAGATTCATGAAGAGGGTACTGTAACAAAATTGATTAAGGACTAACAATTCAATTATGAATTTCTTTATCTCATAATTTATTTGCTTGTTTCTAGGAAACTGTTGAGTGGTAACTCAATTGGAGAGTGTGGATACATTGTATTTTGTTAGGTCATAATTCTATGATATATTTTGTTGATGATGCCTTTTTAAAAGGACTCTTAAATATACAGCTATGAAACAATATATAATTTTCCTGGATTTACTTCTTCGTGATGTGGATCAAGATATATATGGTTGACAGGTAAATTACATTTTTTTTTAAAGGACTCTTAAATATACAGCTATGAAACAATATATCATTTTCTAGAATAAACCTCTCTTTATGAAGACATGAATATTAAATTAATATGAAATTTATAACATTAACCTCATTTAATTTTTATCTGTTTATATTTTTCTTCGGATTGATAGAGAGAAGTGCTTAATTCAAAATTGATGAAGAATCATTGATCCAAAACTAATGAATTTTCAGATGTTATTTTTATGTCAATTTATTTGGTTTACTATTTAACTGGTATTTGATGGTTTTATTTTAATTTAATTTATTAATTTCCATTAAAGTTAAATCATCAATAATTGATATTAGTGATAGTTGTTACAATTATAGCTACTGGATGTTGCCTAAAATTATTTTTGAAGTTTTATTGCGTGATTTAGGTTTAAGATAAATTAATATAAAAAATTTCGTTGCTGAAATGATTTATCTTCAAATGTATCTTTTGTAAACTCAAATATGGTCATTCTTAAAGACGTTATATATATTGGATTTAATTTGTTCTAAATATGCATCTTCAGAATAAATTCGTAGTTACATCGTCGAAAAAACATCAGACACATATTCAACAGAAAATGAACTTTCTGAAATGCAATTGACATTCATAATATAAAATGATCATTACAATGATGATTTCAACACAAAATTCAATATTACATTTCAATATTCAGATGGACGCTTGCACATCTCCAAGATTTCTTCAGCCGATCTTTGTATCGTCGCTTCCAACTCGGGCGGAATTTTCTCTTCGAAACCGAAATACGTATCCCATATAGTCCTAACATCCGCTCGAGTCTTGAGCTTAAATTTGCTTAACACAATGTTCCCTTCGTTATCAATCGAAGGTGAACGATACTTAAGCTTCACAATCCTTCATTTGTCCCCGTAAGGTAGGAGATAGTAGATTTTGTCTATGATATCTTCGAGGGAGGTAAGATCGGTGAGCTTAAATGTTCTCCGGGGTATAAAGCTGCTAAAGTAGGACACATTTGCGACATATCAATGGATATTTATTTGTGACATTTGAGACATTTTGAGTTTGTGTGAAATATAACATAAGAACACCTAAATTTATAGAAGACCTAGTTCAATATGGACCACTCATTAACTATCATATTGATTCTGAAGATGCATCTCCGGAACCGCACCCTATTATTGTTCTGAAGATGTATCTCTGAAACTTCTCTTGAACCATTTCAAAAACAAACATAACAGAATCTTTCGGAGATGTATCTCTGAAACCTCTCCTGAATCATTTTCAAAACAAAACCATATAACATAACCAAATATGCATGAAAACCAAATATGAATAAAGGGTAAATATGTAACACTTCATTTATATTGAGACACAAGTATATACAATTATTTGTCTTTAGAAACAAGAAATCAAAATGAATCGAAACATGTGTCATCGGCTATATCTATAAGTGGTACCCCTTGGACTTTTGTGTATTCGATTCTTTTTCAATGTTGTTCAATCTCTCAAATTCTTGGATCATTTCCATAAAATGATTTGACCACGTCTCGACTTTTGCGGTTGAATTAGTCATCCACTTCGGTGATGTAAGTGGGATGGGACATCCTGGTTCCAAGTAAACTTGAACAAAATGACTTGATTTTGAAAGCCATTAAATACATATGATACGATCATTTGGATTTTAGGGTGGTGTGGTGTGCAGTGGAAAAAAGGTTTCTGAAAACCCGTAGCGTGTCAGGTCAATACACACTTTATCATATGCACGTGCTATTAGGTGACCCATATCAGGGAAGCTCGTCCATTTTTCCTATGATGCCAGACCGCTCAAGCAAGGAACAAGAGACTCATAAACCGCACTGAAATTTTCTTTATTTTCGTACATCTGCATGTACGATTCTTTATGCGTCTTTAACTCTTGGAT
Organism: Lathyrus aphaca; assembly: GCA_963966055.1. NCBI lineage: Eukaryota > Viridiplantae > Streptophyta > Magnoliopsida > Fabales > Fabaceae > Lathyrus > Lathyrus aphaca. The sequence continues at coordinate 47,931,579 of OZ014524.1, read as the reverse complement.
AACTTGATGTCGGAAAAAATGCATGTTTATCTTCTCCTTTACCAAGTAAAGCTGAAACAACTCAGTAACTGCAATTATTGTCCCCCACAATATTGACGGTCCGCTCAATATATTTGTGCATAAAAACAATCATCTCATCAATAAATGGAATCTTCGGTGGAAGCAACGTCAGAGGTGGTTTGCGGATGTGGGCTCCTTTCACAACAGTTTTTTGAGATTTTGGAGTCAGTGAGTCGGGAAAAACTTTATCAATGTGCTCAAAATATGAAGAAGACAATGTAGTAGAGTTTTCATTCGGAGTAGGCTTCGGTTTTTTTGGAGAACCTTTTATTTTTACCAGTTGAGAAGGTGGGTTCATGTCGGTGGTTTCGGTATATGCAATTTTCCTCAATCGTTCTTTGATGTGGAGTTTCATGTTGTCATTGACCTTCGAAAATCTCTCTTGTATCGCTTCCCATTTGGTCAAAATAGAGATATTTGATTTACCGTCATCCATGCATCCATAATCATCAAACCAAAGTCTCTTCCAATGAAACCAAACCTCGTCCATTCTTAGAAATAGTGCACGGGAAACTATGTTATTTCACCTTTTTAGAAATAACATAAGCATATTTGAGACCATATGTTTTCACAATAATGCAATCACACTTTGTGCCATCGAAACCTACATTATCAACTCATTTAGCCTCGTGAAAAATATAGTTCAAAATCGCTCGAGATAAAAAATATCTCTAACTGTAACTCCATCATCGCACGTTCGGTACCTGAAACAGATACTCATATTTTCTACTACATGTGTCGTCACTTTTATAATTCTGGAGAGGAGTTTGATATCCCCCATTTCTTTTGCTCGCCATTGTCACAAAGGTACGTCTTCTATCAGAGTCATTATTAGACCTTCCAATAATTACACCAAATCTCAATCTAGATGCCTCCATATGAATCCATTCAAGCATTTTATCATGATTTTCAAACTCTTGCTTGTTATTAAAGTCATTGGCAACATCTATCCCATTGAACATTCGAAGAAACAATGTTTGGAGATACAACTTGTTTTGGGAAAACATCGGGGTGCACCATATCTATTGAAAACAATTAAAATAATAGTTGATACATTAGTTCATCTACTTTCACAGAAGTGCTAAAAAATGAACACAGACAACTTCCAAAAATGTATCTTTGGACAAGTTCATATACGTTCCAGAGATACATCTCAGGACACAACATAAGTTTTTTCGCAAAAATTTGATGATTAATGTGAGCAATGTAGAGAGAAAAGAACAATCTTTACATGAAATTTTATCTTCTTTTACTCCTTGTGATATGTTGAACCAAATGGATGGAGATTTGGAGTGAAAAAATGGATAAGAATGATGGATTTTTAGGGTGAAGGGTTTGATGGGAAACTTTGTATTTCAACAATGGAGGAGTGATCATGCAGTTGAGTCCTATATCAAATATTTTCAGATATGCATCTCCGGAAACACCTGACATGCAAAGGTGTCAGGAATTTTCAAATTGTCGCTCATAATTCTGGAGACGCATCTCCGGAATATCTACTGAACTGAATAATTAATTTGTTTTGTATCTCCGGAATGTCTACTGAACTGAATAATTAAAATATTTTTCTTAAAATATTTCAGAGATATATTTCCGAAATAAAACTAATACAACGTATGGTGGCGTATCTCATAATAGTCTTGATTGCGTATATAAAATGTGTGTTCAAGATATATCTCCGAATTAAGGAGAAATTTGAAAGCGTATCTCATGTCTTGTGTGTTACTTCAAAATAGAAGAGATATATATCAAAATAAAATAAAAATAGCCAAAATTTCTAGATCCATGAAAAAGCTAGGCCATGATAAAATAAAAGAGGTATATCAAAATAAGAAAATAGACAAAATATCTAGATCCAAGAAACAGCTAGGCCATGATGATTTAAAGAGGGGTGGAATTATAGATGGTTGTTTATAATACTTGTTTATGTTCAAGTAGAGTGCAATAATAGAGGGGAAAAGGATTATAACAGTTTTTAAAATTTTGAGTGCGCGCAACAGAGACGGGGTGGGTGAGGGTGCGAGTGCATTTCTTTGGGAGTTTTGTTTTAATATCAACTTATATTTTCATTATAATAAAATAAGATTCCATATTATTTTCTTTTATAGTTAAAGATGGATGAGACAAATTATGTACTGAAAATATGGGCAGGCGCATTTTGTCTGTTATAACACATTCTGCCAAAAGGCCAACTAGTTTTGAGCTCACTCTCCATTTTGTCACTTAGATCTAAATATGTTTAATTTAGTAATAAAAAAATATTTTTACATTAAAGTATTTTGAGTTATCATAATTGTCACAAGTAAGTATTGCAATTTTTTATATGATTTTGATTGAACGAATTGAATTGTAACATGTTATCTATATTTATAAGTGATATATATATATATATATATATATATATATATATATATATATATATATATATATATATATATATATATATATATATATATATATATATATATATATATATATATATATATATATATATATATATATATAATTACATTTAAGATCTAGAAAATAGACATATCAACTTAGTATTTATTTTAAATAATATAATTTTACCGTGTTTTACGATTTTGTTTTGTCTTTGATTTGATAAAATTAAGGATGATAATTGGATCCATTAAAACAAAATTCATCCACTAAAAATTCATTCAATTTATCCATCACATAAAAAGTAAGTCAATGAGTTGGATTAAATCAATTCATTTATATGTATGAATTAATCTAATTCATCCAACATATTTTAATGATTCAATGAATTATTTTTATATCCATTATATCTATTTTAAAATAATAAAAATAAATTATTTTAAAATAAATTGTTTTCTTTTTCGGAAATACAAAAAAAAAACGATTTTTTTAGAAAATATAAAAAAACCGATTTTTTTCTGAAAATATCAAAAAATTAGTTTTTTTTTAAAATATCAAAAAACTAAATTTTTTTATTCGAAAATATCAAAAAACCGATTTTATTTTCGAAAATATTAAAAAAAAAACGATTTTATTTTCGAAAATATTAAAAAATCGATTTGTTTTAAAAAATATCAAAAAACCAATTTTTTTTTGAAAATATAAAAAAAAATCGATTTTTGTCAAAAATATTAAAAAACCAATTTTTTATATCTATCTATATTCACAGTTTGTATACTGATACTGTAATTAAAATTACAGCTTACAGGTATAATAGAAAAAACTAACAATTGACAGAACTATTAGTTAGAGTAATTAAAAAAAAAGTCTCACATGTAATAACTAATTACCAATTACCCATTCACATTTTTTTTCAAAATTTAGAACAAAATATTAAACATTTTGAATAAAGCTCATGCTATGTGTTAATTCTCATCTTGCTATCCTAGCCATACACGTGTACAAAAGTTTGTTAGATTATTTATGTTAGTTATTAACCATTGTATATACGACTCCTTGTAGATCACACTTTACAATAAATGAAAATAACTTTCATCTTTTTACGAGTTTTCTTTCAATGCTAGCTCTGTTTTGTGGTGGTAATCACTTTGCAAGTGCTTCACTTATGCATCATTAACATGATATCAGAGCTATCCAAGCTCTGGTAGGTCTACTTTTTCTGTAATTTGTGCATCATATTCTTTCCTCATTCACAAAATTTCGTTACTTTTTCTTGTGAGATTCTTTTTATGTTCGCTGTTATAATTTCTTTCCATTTTTCTTGTTCTTGATTGTTCTTCAATGGCATACCAGATATATCTGATAGATCTAATTGATTTGTTAGATACAAATTATAACATATTATTAATCTAATAATAATCAAGAATATGAGAATGGTGTACTTTGTTGGATTTGAGAGATTACCGTCGGAGATAGAGAGTATGAGAGGATTATCACTCTCATTGTCGTTTAGAGGGACCTCTCATTGGACTTAACTGAATGATTCAACTCATCACGATTCATTCATGCAAAAAACACAATCAAATAAATTCATCAATAATTAGTGTTTAATAACAATTGATCATATTATAATTAATTACTAATTGATTATGTAAATTCATTTGATTAATTAAATAATTAATCTAACAATCTCCCACTTGTATGACAATAATCAATTATTAAAATTTTAACATTAGAATACTAACTATGGTCAAAACACTAATCAATCAAAAGAAAAGTAAGCTTCAATATTGCAGAAATTGTATCCGATGGGAAAAACAAATTATACATGTTAAAACTTACAACTTATATAAAGAATAATGAATTTAGAGCCCATATGTATTGCCATCATTCAATGGTTGGAAATCTCCCAAAGCCCTACTATTTGGAGAGATGAATTGATTTGGATTGTTTGTACCTCGAATGGGAAAGGGTGGAAAACTAATCTTTAGCGCATGGCGATAGCTGAAATTGTTTACCACATTTGGAGGCTTCGGAATGATACCGTTTTTGGTAATAAAGTGGATCTAACTAGTATAGTACCTAATATTATAGATAGTATAGTTTATAGGGATTGACATTATAGGAAACTTAGAAAATATATGGCCTCCTTGTTGATGTAACTAGTTTTTTTTTATGGTTGGATCTTTGGATCTCCTTGATTGTATAGCCATTTTGAATTAATATATTATCTTTTTGATTCAAAAATAATAATAATGAATTTAGAGTAACATATTTAAGTTAAGAATAATATGTTATAAAGAATGACCCAAGCATATGAAAATGACATTGATAAACTCCCACTAACCCAAAATATCATAAGACTTACTCATGTGTATAAGTCTATGGTTAGTGATTATACTTATGAGTTTTAAATTATAGGTCATAGAATATCCACATAGGTCTAAGAATAGTAATTACATATAGGCATGCCCTATTACGAGAGTAATTACATTTAATCATAAGTACTTTCATAACACAATATCATACTCGATAGGAATATTGATATTTACTTGTATTTTCATATTATGACCTGACAAATGTGGATTATTGAATATAGAATAACACAATATTATTGCATGCTAAAGAATTATTGTGTCTTTTCAATATCGACCTAAACATCAAATTATAATGTTTCTGATATTTAGAGAATAATATATATCTTAGTATAATAGAATAAGACTTCTTAGAGTTATTGTATATTTTGAAGTCTTCTTAGAATATGTAATATTTATAATGTGCTCAAGAATATATGACAATATGAGAATTATAATATGAATTTTTCAAATTATATTATTGTGTAGATATGCACTCCCACTAATCTGATAAGATAAAGATTTATCAGAGTCCACCAATATTAAATACTTTGACATACAATGGGATACTAATTTTATTTTTAGTACAAAACTAACATAGAAGTGGTTTTCTAATATATCAACATTAGAGTTTACAAACTCAACTACATATTTTGCACGTAAATAGAATATGTCAGTATTTATCACTACGCCAAAAATGGCTTTTCGCAGCACACAAAAGACAGCGCTTTTAATAAAAAGCGCTGCTATATGTCATTTGAAAATTCTCTAAAAAAAAACGCTCTCTAAAGGGCACCTTAGACATCGCTTTTAGAAAGAACTTTCTAAGATGACACTTTAGATAGCGCTTTTACATAAAGTGCTTTCTACGGTAATGTTTAGAAAACACTTTATTTTAAATTATTTTTCAAAAGACCTATAGCAGCGTTTTTTAACAAAAGCGTTGTCTTTTTTGCTTGGTACAATTTTACTAAACAATATCAAGAATCACAAAATATGGTAAAATGGGGGATCGAACCCACGCCCTTTAGGTAGGGAAAGCAATTTTAAATTATATTAATATATCAAATTATATTTAATATATTTAAATCATATTAAATTATATTTTATTTTATTTTAAATTATATTTATAATTATTCAAATAATATATTTAAATATATATGTTTTAATTAAAATATATTAATATATTTAAATATTTAAAATATATTAATTAATATATGAAAAGGAAAGAAGAAGTAGGAGGTGAAGGCAAATCCACCTCCCAGATAACTTACCAAAGGTTCCTGAAATGTTAGTATGAATGCATAAGACATAAAGCAAAAGGAAATGAGATGAGTAAAGATGCAAAGACCAAAACCAGAAGTGATTATGCAATGCAAATGTGTTATGAGATTATGCAAAGTCATACAAGATTCATATGAATGATCATACAAAGATGAGATGCAATGGAAGCATGTTTAGAAGCATGAAAACACATGGATGTTCATGAAATGTAATGGATGCAAAGTATGTCAAAATGATACAACAATGATCAAACAATGTTTCAAACATGTCCTAAGATGTATAATATGACATACAAAAGAATGGAATGGCATGACAAGTTCATAAGTTCGTGATATGCAAAGAAGAATGCAAATGAAGATGCAAAATTAGGGTTTTAAGGCAACATGAGATGCATATGACCAAAACAAAAGCATTCACCATGATAAAAAATTGAAATTGAGCTCAAAAAAACCCTAAACCTATACAAGATCACACCCCAAAGGAGAAAGTCAGAAACTTAACCTAGTGAAAGTTATGAAATTTCTAAGTTAACTAGGGTTTTTTGGTGCTTCTAAAGAGAAAATGCAAATCAAATTGAAAATGCAAGATAAAAATATGAGATAAATAACCTAGAAGCTATATGAAATATGTGAAACAATTAAAAAATAATCAAGTTCAAACTCATCATGGTTAGACAGAAATGAATTTTTCAAGTTAGGTTAAAAAATGTGAAATTTAAGAAGCTTAATTCAAAGAAAATTGTGAAAATCTGATCAAACCTAAAAAGAAATTTGTATGGTGAGTTTAAAAATGTTTCTAAATGTATTGGAATGCTTCATGAATTTTTTGGTGATTTTTAGAAACCTAAATGCATATTTAATTAATTAAAATCAATTAATTAATTAAATAAAACATTTAAATATTTTAAAAATACTTTTTTAATGCAAATATTAAAATAAAAAATGTTTTTAGGTTAAGAAAAATATTTGAAACAGAAATGAAAAGTTTGAGATTTTTTTGATGATTTTTGCTATTTTAAATAAATTATGGAAAGAAATGAAAAGAAAAATGAAATAAAATGAAAATAAAGGAAAGTATGATGATCGGATGGTCAGGATTTAAACTGGGAAAGGTTGGGTTGACTGTGCACGCTATCCAATGGCTAAGATTCAATCTGGAATTTTAAATTAATTAATCCTAATTAAACTAATTAATTATGAATTAGGGTTTTAATGAAATGATCCTGGCCAATCAAAAACGCGCTAAGCAAGATCCAAGGGCCTGAATTTAAACTGAGTTGATTAACCCTAATCCTAACCCTAAACATTTTCAGGTGACTCCGATGACCCCAAAATGCTATCTCTCTCCCTAGGCTATGAGAACCTCCCAAACTCTCCAGAATCATTCCCTAAACATCACTGAGCATGAATCCACCAACAAACAACATTTATTTTGCATCAATCAAGATAATCAAGCAAGAACATGTTTCACGGGCAAACTTTCAGAAGTTAAATACATGCTTAATACTCAACCATTTTCAAAAGTAAACATATCACAATGATCAGCACATCATGTATAATCAATTTGTAACTTAAAAAACAAGTTCTGAAAAAATTGTTCTTGATGATACCTGAGATGAAGCTTTCTCAATCTGAGCTTTCTGGACCTCTCCTTGGTGCAAAACTACTCCAATGATTCCCCTTGTGCTTCTGAAAGGCTAGAAACAAGTTTGAATGGCTTGGTTTTTGAGTTTCAGTTCTGAATATGCAGAAATCGTGTTTGTGTTTGGGCTTGTTTCAGGCCATGGTGATGGGTGGGATTTGATCCTTAGGTTATGTGGAGTTGAATGGTGAAAGAAATTTTGAGTTTTAGTGGTTGAGGAGTGAGTTTCGAAAGCTTGAAGGTTTTGGGGATTTTTGAGCAATCTGAGTTGTGGGAGGATTCATGCTTGTGTGTCTTATGAAATGGCTTGCATAATGTTAGTATAGGCCAATGAGAGTGATCAGAAAGTGGGTGGTGGCATAGTGTGATTGGTATGAGCCAAGTTGCAAAAATGTCAACATTGTGTACTTGAGGTATGGGCATGGTTCAGAGCTGGCTTTAGGGGTGTCTTGACATCAGATGAGTTTGTAGAGAGCCCTAGGATTGAATTTGTGCAGCTGGATCACTTGGATGAAGAGATATCATAGGTTTTGCAAGCTTTATGCATTTTGACAACTTTGAACATTTTGTGAAAATGAGGCATGGTTTCTTGTGATCCAAGGCACAATTCTGGTCCAAATGTGTTGCACTATGTTGGTATGATGTTTAGAAGTTGATTAGAGGTCATGAAATGGCTTGGCAAGTGAATTTGCAAAATTCCCTCTTTGGTGCACACTTGAAAATTATAGGATTTTTGCCAACTTTGAAAGACCATATCTTGAGTTCTAGGATGAATCAAGACATGTTCTTGTACTTTTTGAAAATGGGAAGACATAATCTACAACTTTCATGTCCAAGAATGTTTCATTTGAAGCATTTTTGGTCATGAAAGAATAGGTTGAATATCTTTCCCAAAATGGAAAGTTTCCATTACAAGTCATTTCCAAAAATAGCAAGTTTGCATTTGGCTCAAAATTCTTCAACTTTGTGAACTTCCAACCACTTTATTGATCAAATAAAGATCATAGAGACTCAAAATGATGATGATGACCCTTTGGTACCCTTGATGGAGGCCTCAGATGCCCTGATTTTGACTTTACTTGCTCAAGAAGTTACTTAATGATCAGATGACTTCCATAGTGAATTTCTTCATCAAATTTTGTAAACATGATCCTTATAAAATATTAAAACCATTAGAAACAAGAATGACCAAATAAATTGGGATTAAAGCCTCTGAAACCAAAACCCTAATTTTAGGTCATCTGTGCAGGAAATCTTCAATCTGCCTCTATGCCTTTGCCATGCTTTGTGATCCCTTGACTTTTATGAACTTTGGGGAGCATATTATGATCATGGAACACACATGGACCCTCTTGGAAAGCTTCAAGACCATTGGGATGGCTCAGATCACTTCTTGGATTGCTCAGATCACAAACCCTAGATGCAGACGAAATGAACTATGCAATGGGATATGATATGCTTATGCTAATGCAAAAATGAAAGATCACAAGCCATGGTGTGAGAAAAAGGTGAGGGAAAATTTGGGGTGTTTACACCATGCTTGATTTTCGTCCGTCGTAGGCGTCATAAACGATGGTTAGGGTTTACAATTTGGGATTAGAATCCCAGATGTTAGACTTTAATTTTGTTTCGATTTTTGACGAGGGTTAGGGTTTGTCGCGTGAGGTTCGTCGATCGTTTTTTGGGTGAGATTTTGAGAAAGACGGATGAGGGAAAGAGCGCGAGAATTGAGAGGCCGATGAAGGGTTTGAACATGGTTGAGAACTCGTCCCTGGAATAGATCGTGTTTTCTTCAAAAGTTTTCTGAGAGTCGTTGTTGTTTTGGCCTTTTTTCATCTGCAGAAAGTTTGATACTATAATTAACCCTAATTATGTTTTACCTCTTTTAGAATGTAGCTGGGCCGGATCCGGGTCAACCCATGACCCGGCCGCCCCCCCAATCCCCGGGCCTCCCCTTGCTGGGCCACTTTACTTTCTTCACCTTTTATTTCCAACCCGTTTTATTATTATTTTCTTATTTAATTTTGATTGTTATACATTTCTTTTCCTCTACTATCATCATGTTGATGCTTTTTATATTGTTAAATATTCTAAAAAAGGAACACCAAAAACAAAAACATGTTAATTGTTTTAATTATTTATTTTATTAATCAAATTCATTAATTAATTTTATTAAAAATCCTATTTAAATTAGTTAATCGATTATACACCTTTTGTTCGATCTCGCCATGTGATGGATATTGGTATGCGCTTGATAATCTTTGTCCTCGTTTAAGTGTTTAATTATATGTTGTTGATGGACGAATTATTGAACGTGAATGATGTCTTCGCATTATGACTATTTCTTAGTCAATTAAAAAAACGATCAGCGGCATGTTTAGAGAAAATTATTTCAAGGTAATAAATTTCTTGGTCCAACACCAAGTGAACAATTCATACGCTTACACTTCGCACACACGTAAGTCGATCACCTATGTGATCGCCATCTGCACGACTTTATGCACCCTAATTAATTAACGAGGAACTGAACTTCAGAATCTAGCATTCTGTGGGTTCTTTAATGAACCACTCTTGAGGCTAGCCTTCAAGTTGTATTTCATTTACTCCTTCGTTATAAACAATATTAAACCCTAAATCATTTAAAAATCAAATATTCAATCGCAAACATGATACTTAATACACATAATTAACTAACGTAAGAACTAAACTCAGGAATCTAGCATTCCTCGGGTTTTTGAATTGAATTACTCTTGAGGCTAGCCTTCGAGTTGTAATTCATTCACTCTTTCGTTTTCAAAACATCTAAACCTCAAATTAAATCGTGAAAGAACTAAACTCAAGAATCTAGCATTCCTTGGGTTTTTGAATTGAATTACTCTTAAAGCTAGCCCTCGAGTTGTACTTCGTTCGCCCTTTTACGCTAAAAGAATACAACTTAAAACGTACCTACAAACGCAAATCATTTTACAATTAATTAGCGAATAACTGAACTCTGGAGTCCAGCACTCCACGGGTCCTTGAATGAAATCACTCATGGGCTAGACCCACGCGTTGTGGTTCATTCACCCTTTCGTTTAAAACACCTTAACAAAGGTCAAACATCTTTTCTCTAAACGAACATCGTTTAAATCTTTCTATCTCGCAAACAAGTTAGCGCTTCAACCTCCACCGCGAGTAAAAATCGACGCTTAGCAGATTGGAAAGAATTTTCAAACAATCGTTCAATAAAAATCACAAACCGTAGTTGCACGAACTACGAAGCTCTGACTTTCCCATTGCACAAGGGAATACGTAGGCACGACGATTTTTATCCTTCGCGAGCATAATAATAAAAAAAATTAATCTTCTCTCCATAACAAATAATAACTAAAATATTTCCTTAAAAACAATCTTAACAAAAAGAAGACAATAATACAAATTAAAATTTAAGCGCAAATTAAACTAAGAGGTTATTGTTGAGTACAACGGATGTGAGGGGTGCTTAACACCTTCCCTTTGCGTAATTGACTCCCGAACTTAGATTAGTGGTTTCGTTGACCAATTCTTATCCCATTTAGGCTGTGTCTATATCTCCCTTTTCTTTAGTTAGAATAAATCGAATTAGGTGGTGACTCTGTTGTTGCTTTAGGATCGTATTTTTCGAGATACGACAAGATCATTGTCCCAGTACTGATATCGAAAGAACTTATATGGATAGCATTTTATATGTTAATATAGTAGGCTCTTTGATGTTTGTTATGGTTTGTATTAGACCTGATATAGCATATGCAGTAAGTCTTGTAAGCAGGTACATGGTGAATCCTGGAAGGGCTCCCTGGTAAGCATTGAAATGGGTTCTAAGGTACATAAATGGGTCTCTGAGCAGAGTCCTAATTTATGGTGGAGCTTTGGGTGAAGATAGTAAAGCAGTAATCGAAAGATATGTCGACTCTGATTATGCAGGTTGTATTGATTCCATAAAATCTATTTGTGGATATGTTTTCACAATGTTTGGCACAAGAATTAGTTGGAAAGAAACACTTTAGAAGGTTGTTGCCTTATCAACCACTGAAGCGGAATATATCGTTGTCACACCCTAAATTTTGACCGACTTTTTAAAAGTTTTTTTTCTTTCATCTGACGCATTTGATCGCAATATCAATGTCAGTCTCTTTTTGCACTTTTTGTTTAACATCTCATTGATCATTAATCATGCATTATTTAATCGATTTCTATCATTCCATGTCCTTTTCATTTTATTCTTAATTTTTAAATTTATTTAGAATTTTTGCTTAATCATTATCATAGTTTATTTAGAATTAGCTTTAGTTAATATTTAATTGGTTTAATTTAAATCTAGTTTATATATAATTTTAGTTTAATTCTTATTTAGTTAATTTTAATTTTCGGTGTCATACCCTAATTTTTGACCCTAAGATTTTTCACATCTCATCTACATCTTGCATACAAACAAGATCACGTGCTGGTTCATTTATCCTTTTCAGTTGCAGGTCTATATCTCACAGGGGATCACCATGTTTTACTTGCTTTTATCTGTTTATATTTACTAACATCTAACCAAAATACCAAAAATATGTCGCAGTTTGCTTCTTCTTCTCTGTGTGTGTGCAGGATTTCAAAGACAGGGCAGCGATTTTAATTCAGAGGCGTTTGTTCAATTATATTCGATTCAGATGGATGTTTGACCTAATCTTGGTCAAACCATCAGAAGATTGTTCAAATGCATGATGTTTGTACCAGTGGTTTATTTCTCAAACAATGTGTGTTCAAAGTTCAATATGTGTTGTATGCAAAAAAAAATCCTCAGTTTATCAGGCAGTGATGTGTGAAAAGTTTGGTCTCGATTGGATGTTCATCAGTTCATCTGAGGATTTATTTTCCTCAGTATGGATTCAAATAATCAAGGAAATTTTCAGACGTTGATTGTGGCTTAATTTGCAAGTTGTTCAGTGGTTTAGTGATGGTTGTATTCATTTTGTCAGAGGTTTGTGAAAGAGAAATCGAAATTTGGTCATGGGCTTAAAATAAAAAAAATTATCACTCCATATTCATTTGTCCGCCCGTATTTCATAACCATTTTCATATATCCATTTTTTTCCTCTCGATTTTTTTATCCAATCACATAATTTAGATATTATCCATTATTCTTCTAATCCATTTTTAATAGCCATTTTCCAATTATCATTAATAATCAAATTCATTTCTTTCTTTTTTTTCAATTATCCTTTTTTTTCCAATTCCCATCACAAAATAGATGTAGGCTCATTTATATTAAAAAAATTGTCACTTTTATACCAAATAAAATTCATTGTTATTTTCATCAAAAAAATTATACTAGGCCCATATTTGTTTTGTTTTTGTTTGTTAAGCCCATTATAAGGTCATTTCCCAAACATTTTCTAGAAAAAAAAATCAAGTCAACTTTTCAGCCTTCATTTTTAGCCAAACTAGTAACACGTGAATTTTTCCAGCTTTTTCCAAGCCGTACTCCGCATCAGGCTATCACATTTTTCAGCCAAACACCAGCCAACTACATCACTTGAACTAAACGCATCACACATCAGCCGAATCAAACAGACTGCAACAACACGCAGCGAAACGGCAAGCATCACACATCCTGCATCAAAACGCAGCACGAACACGTGACTTCCTCCATCTGGGACCACCAAAACACCGCAACCTCAGCTCAATGACTTCACCTGCAAAACGCACTGCACTACAACTTAAAACGCAGTTGGCTACAACATAAAACGCAAGCAGCACGAACTCTAAAACGCAGTGAAAAGCCAAACAAAACGCAATGCCTTCGTCACATAATACAAAACGCAGAAGCATTGTACACAAAACGCAGGGGCTGAATACGCCTTCCTCATGACCTCAAAACGCAAGTGGAAGAACCTGAAACACAAAGCCAAACGCACACAATTCACACTTCAAAACGCAGCACAAAAACAAATAAAACGCATAACATTGTTGTAAGCAAACGCGTTACTCGTGACGACGAAACGCAGAGAAGTTAAGAACAAAACGACAGTTTCAATGCTCCTCATCCTCCTATAAATTCAGCTCCACCTTCTTCAATTGGACAAGCTTCAAGAGTCTACCAAATCCCTGCACAAAATCTATCAAGCTTCAAATTCTTCAATTCCATAACCCCAACCTTCTTCAAAAATTCAGAACTAATTATAATTCAAAAAACACTTTTCAAACCTTCAATACTCACCTTCATCAAATTTTCGATAAAGATCCGTCACTCTTCAATTAGCATCACCAATCGAATCCACAACAACTCAGATTCGAAATCGAAAAAGGAGAGTGACGACACGATTCATTCACGGCGGAGTTTGTTTTGGTTAGTTGTTGATTTTTGAAATGGAAGAGGGATAAAGGCCGTGTATGTTGTTCAGAGAGAAGATAGTGTCGCGACATATTTTAAGAGAGAAGAAGAAGGTGAATAGTGTGTGGGTGTGTTAACGTTTCACGAAGAAGAAGAAGCTTTGGCTTTTGTTTTTTTTTTCTTTCCTTTTGTTATTTCTTTTTTTGGTTTAATAAAAAAAGAATTAATATGTATTGGGCTTAAGGCTTGGACCTAATCCATTGCTATCACCACCTATTCTCCTGCGCTACATACTCCCCATGGTCTTCTTGTTAAATTTTTTAGTTGTATTATTATAAAGTTCTAAAAAATTAGTTTAACATTTGTTTTGTTTTTTCTGAATTTTTATTAAATTCCTTTTCAACTTGGTTAATTTTTTTTTTAAATAGTCTTTAAAATGATTTGTTTTTTTTCTCATTTGAATTTTCTTTGAAACTATTTCAATTTTATTTTTATTCTTTTGTTGATTTTTTTAGTGGATTTTAATTTTAGATCCACTTTCTTTCATCTTACTTTTCTTTTGGTCGATGAGATCTCCGATTCGTAGATTATTGGTTTTCGAAGATGTTTAATCTTCATTATTTCAAATCTATGGATGAATGATCATTTGGATCATTCTCCATACTTTGGGATCGTGATAGGTTGCCTTCGATAATCCAATGTGAAATCTCGATTAAGATTAGACCGTTACCACTTTTTCTTTTCGTGCGACATGTTTTCGGAGAATGATCAATTATATCATTTCTCTAACATGTACTAGCACAAATATTTTCCACCTTAATTGGTGGTGGCCGGCCTCATTTGTAGGGTAATTACTTCGTAAATTACTCGACGATTGCTTAACATAGACCTAAACTTGTCCCGAATTCGGAATAAGATCCAATTGGATCCGGTTGCCTCTCGATTTTGGTTATCTTTTTTTGGTTGTGTTTGATTAAGTTCATTATACCAATGCTATGTAAATATTATTATACTATTAATATACTAAGATTTTAATTCATTCTCGCACCTTATCCTCTTTATTTCAATCTCTCGCTCCTTATCTCTTTTATTATGCTTTTATTATACTATATCATTCATCATATTGTTTATGTTTATATTGTTATGCTTGTGATTTTTCTTTTGTCCATTTGGACACAAAAACATTAATAAAAGATTAAACACCTAAAAAGACTTGTGACTTTTAATTTCGGACTATGGCTACTATCCTTAGCATTGGACTTGGAGTTTGGACTTAGATTCTAGGATCATTCCCTTGCTTGAGCTATTATGGGTTTAAGACCTTGGCCCCGATTGAGTTCACTTATTGATGAAGATGGAAGTCCTTTTGTTTCAAAGATGTTCACCATTTTTCCCTTAACTTTTACATTCAAGTCTTAGGATAGTCCCTTCATCTCCTCCCATTTCTTAAATTTTCAAATCTTCTTCCTATTTTCAAAAACTTTCTTTGTTTTCAAACTTCAAACATTTTCACAATCAAACCTTGACTTAGGTCATGCGGTTTTACCGTTTCATTTCATTTCTTAATAAATGCTAAACCACATAAGCATATTGAAACTTTCTTCTGAAAAACTTTAAAAACATTCAAAACTCACTCAATTGTTTTCGTGCCCTCGTGCACTTTTCTTTTCATGTTTAGATATGATTCATTCTTTCTAGCGGAATTATTCGCTAAAGAATGACGACTTATCTCTACATTTTAAAATCAATTCAACTCATTGTTTCTTTTCACATTTTGTACCACGAACTACGAGGTTTTGATCTCGCATTGCACTTTGTGGGTACGCATGCATGAGACAATCGTCTCTTCAAACACAAAAATATTATAAAAAAAACATTTATCTTCTCATCTCTTCAATCTCTTTCAAATAAACCATTTTTCCAAACCAAAAAAGCAATAAATATTTCAAAGGGCTCCCGTGGAGTACCACAGACATTTTGGGTGCGTAAAACCTTCCCAATTTTTAGATTCATTAGGTTTTATTCGCTCTTTTTCCCTTTTCCATTTGGAATAAAATAAAAGCGCGGTGGCGACTCTGTTTACCTTGAGTTAAGTTAGCTAATAGCTTACACTCATGATTTTACCGCTACATTAGGTTAATTTTAATTTTAGATAAAATTAGTTTAGTTCTACTTTAGGTTATTTTTAACTAGTTATCATTAATTAGGTTATTTTAATTAGACCTTCTAGTTTTAATCAATCATTGGTATTTAACTTTTTATTAGTTTATATGTAGGATTTGTTTTAGTTTAATTATAATTTAGTATATATTAAATTATTTAGAACTAGTTTTTTAATTCAATTTTAATTTTAATTAAGTTTATTTAGTTTAAAATAATACAAAAAAAATAGGGAGTTGTTTTATTTTCCATTTGTTTCAGTCAACCACACGAGCCTTGGTCCTCACCCAGCCTAACTTAAGTCTACAACAACACCATTAAAACCAGCTTTTTTCCTGCACAATAGTAAAATAACATCGGTTATACAAAATTGCAAGATGAAAGGTCTAGTTATACAAAATTGCAAGATGAAAGAGACCTTACACAAGAACAAGACAAAAAAAATATACACTTTGAAGGAAACCTATCTCTTGAATCAATTTTATTTCTTTATAAGAGAAGAGTATTTCACCAATTTGAAAAGAATAGTTTCTGAAATACAAAAAAGGATGCAACAGAACAAACAAAATCGTTGGGACCACACATTTGCTTACAGACAGGAAATTTCATATTTTTAGATGAACATCTTTAGGCATCAGAGGAAGCAATCAGAGGAGTGATAAAATTAGAAATCCTGTAACCCTCCAAAACACACAAACCCTAATATCTCACACTATTTAAAGGAGGCCGAAAATCACAAAAAAGGGGGAGCCCTATCAACAAGAACCCTAGCCGCATAAACCATAAAAAGGCAACAACCATCACAAGAAAACATAAAATGCAAAAATTCAGCATTTATTCATCCATGAGAGAACAAAAAAAAATTCAAAAACAAAAAACCATAACCAGGAGAACACAAACCAATTTCAGAAAAAAAAATTCAACTATCCTCGTAGATCCTCAACAAAACAGAAACCTTCAATCCAACTACCTCACCATCACTCGCACACAACAAGCAGCAAAAGGAAAAGAATCAGGAGCAGAAGAATCGAATATTGAGAAGGAGAAAGCACATACCGTGAAAGAAGCTCCCACAAGACCTATTCAACTGTCGGTAACTACCCTCACCTTTATTCCATGGTTGCATTGTAGTTGCGTTTCTATAATGTGAATGTGTTGATTTGCTAATATCGTTTTAAACAGTCTGTGATGCGCGATGAAGGCTCGTCATCCTTTTTTCTCTTGAAGAAGGAGAGCCGAGTGCGAGACCATGGTTGGAGGCAGAGAGAATTACAATCGCCGCCATTTTCTGTATAGATAGAGATTTAGGAATTGGAAATTAGGGTTTATTTGTTTTGTGGCTAATATGTGATTGTGGTTAGATTGCCCGTATGTTGTTGCTGATGATTGGCATGATTTTGGGTTGATTTTACCATGATCAGTTTCTTGCTATATTTAAGTAGGTGATTTTTCTTTGTTTTATTTGTTTCTCTGATAATCGTGATTGAAGAGGAAACAATAATATGTTGAGAAAAAGAATGTTATTAAGTCCATTTCTTTCAATTTGTTTTAATAGAGATATAAGTTTGTTCTTCCCAATGTTTTCTTTTTTTCCACTGATCGAGACACATCAGCGCATGGAACATTACGCTGTCAACTTGAGAATCCCACATTATCTCTTCCTTTGACCGATGAAACGTGTAAACGGCTAGGTCATTCTACTCTGAGCATTGCTTTTGATGGGGCTGGTCCCTCATGAATCGGACCAGCTAGTCGTGTGGTTTTTGGGCTTGTGATTCAACTGTGGTTGGTCCATTAATGTTTGGTTGGTTTCTATTTTTTTTACGTTTCACTTTAATTTTTTTCTCTTCATTCTTATTAACTTTTTTATTTATTTATTTTAAAACAAATACTAAAAAAAATTGTTTATTAATTATTTCAAATAATATTTAATTTAATTTATTTATTTATTAACTTTATTAAGTAATCCTATTTTATTTAGTTAGTCAATCAATTATCTTTTGATAGATTTTATTTGTATGGTGTATGCTTATTTCCTTGCCCCTTACTTAGTCGTATGATGATGATGTATGACTCGTATGAACTTGAGTGTTATTTTCGCATTATGACCATAAATTGTTAAGTTTAAAAAAATAATAAGCGCGATCACTAAGAATAGTCATTTCAAAATATAATTAAATCTCTTGGTCCAACTCCAAATAAATATTTCTACACACTTCATCCATGCA
Source organism: Lathyrus aphaca (assembly GCA_963966055.1). Lineage (NCBI taxonomy): Eukaryota > Viridiplantae > Streptophyta > Magnoliopsida > Fabales > Fabaceae > Lathyrus > Lathyrus aphaca. The sequence continues at coordinate 47,913,133 of OZ014524.1, read as the reverse complement.
CACACGTAAGTCGGTCATTTTTATGATCGCCATCTGCACAACTTCATATGTCACAATACAAAGGAAATGTGATTTTATCAAGTCTCTTATAACAAAATAACGAAAGAACTGAATTATGGAATCTCACATTCCATGGTGTAAACACCCCAAATTTTCCCTTACTCATTTCACCATGGCTTGTGATTCTTTTCATTTGCATAAGTTCAATCATATCATCTCATATTACATTTTTGCTTCACTGCATTGGTTCAAAGTCATCTGCATATAGGGTTTGTGATCTGAGTCATCCCTGAGTCATTTGAGCCACTCCAAAGGTCTTCAATCATCTCAAGAGGGTCCATGTATATTCAATCATCATATTGTATCCTCCCAAGATCAAGGAAGCCTAAAAAATCACAAGAACTGAGGAGGCATAGAAGCAGAGCCAAGCTTAACTACACAGATGACCTAAAATTAGGGTTTTGGTTTAAGAGGCCATAACTACAAATTTTTTGGTCATTCTTGTTTCTATGGGTCTCTATATTATATGAGGATCATGCATACCAATTTTCATGAAGAAATTCAATGGGGAAGGCATCTGATCAATAGATGACTTCTTGAACAAGTCAGTGTAAAATCGGGGCATCTGAGGCCCCCAATCATCCAACCAAAGGGTCTTCTCCATCATTTTAGGTGTATATGATCTTTATTTGATCTTAGAAGAAGTTAGAAGTTCACAAAATTGAAGAATTTCAAGCCATTTGCAAAGTTGTCATTTTGGGAAAGTGACTTGTAATGCAAACTTGCCATTTTGGGAAAGTTTTTCAACCTTCTCTTTTTGATTCAAAAATGCTTCAAATGAAAAATTCTTGGTCATGAAAGTTGTAGATTGGATCATTCCCTTTTCAAAAAGTATAAGAACTTGATCTAATTCATCATAGAACTCAAGTTATGGCCTTGCAAAGTTGGGAAAAATCACAAAATTTCACTTATGTACCAAAGAGGGAAACTTGCAAAAACTCTTGTCAAACCAATTTGTGACCTCTAATTGACTTCTAAACATTACACAAACATCATACATGACCTATAATTCAGAATTGCCCAAAGAAATCTCAAGTTTCATGCCTTGATCATCAAGTATTTCAAAATGGGCCAAAACCTTCACAAATTGCAAAACCACCCACAAACTTCATTCCACTTGATATTTTGCCTCAATCTGAATTCCATGGCTGCCCATGAATCAAGCTGCGCCAGACACCCCCTTGTCCTCACACTGCTCCACAACAACTCTCTGCCCAATCAGAACATGTTATGTGGACTTCAAGCAAGTCATTTCATACAACAACATAACCTGAATCCTCCCACAACTCAGCATTCATCAAAACTTCCCTTTAGGCATTTCTCTTTGAAACTCATAGCTCAGCCAACAAAACTCCAAACTTTTTCCACCATTCAACTCCACATTCATCACTGATCATTTCCCACCCTTCATTTTGCCTTTAAACACCCCATATCCAAAATACGATTTTCACCATCCTTGACCTGAGCTTCAGCAAACTTCACATAGAGGCTATATAAACTCCAGCCAAGCATTGCAAACTCTTGGGGAAGGTCATTGGAGGTGATTGGAAGCAAGGATACAGCCAGAAAGCTCTTGGGTTGAAAGCTTCGTTTCAGGTAGCCATGGAATTTATTTTTCCAGAACTCTTGTTTTAAGTTTCTAAATGCTTAAGCTTGCTTCCCTGAACACACTGAACCTTTTAGTTTTGAAAATGATGGAGAATTGAGTATGTATGGCTTGTCTGAAAGTTTCACCATTTTTGTTCTTTGATTTGTATCTTGCTGGTGAGTGAAAATAAATGAGGTTTGAGGTTAGGGATGAGCTTAGGGAGGTGAAAGGAAGCAATCTGGAGCTTTAGAGCTCCAGAATTGACCTGGGGAGCGTTTTAGAAAAATCTCAGAGGAGATGTGGCCGGAGAAGATGATCGGAGGTCATTTTCGGCCACCTGAAAGTAATTAAGGCTAATTAGGGTTAGGGCTTCGTATTTGAATTTGGGTCCTTGGATCGATTCTCCCGCGCGTGTTTGAAGGGCCTGGATCACGTGATTAGTAATTAATTAGGATTATTTATTTAATTAAATAGGATTAGCTCAGTTTGAATTTGGACCACAGTATAAGGCGCCAGTCAATTCCCGCGTCCCCAGTTTAAACCATGGCCCTTGGATCTGTTGACTTCTCATTTAAATTGAATTTATTTCATTTTATTTTGCATTTCTTTTTGCATTTTATTTAAAATAGCTAGAAGCTTTCAAAAAAATTTATTTTTTGCATCATGACTTTAAATATTTTTCTCATTCTGAAATTAATTATTGTTTTATTTTTTGCATTAAAAATTATTTTTAAATCATTTAAATGTTTATTTTTAATTAGTTAATGGAAATTAATTAATTAAAAATGCATTTAGGTATTTTAAAAATCACAAAAAAATTCAGAGAGCATTTTAAAACATTTAGAAACATTTACAAACTCACAAGACAAATTTCTTTTTGGTTTTGATCATACTTTGACAATTTTCATTTGAATTAGGGTTCTTTAATTTGAATATTTTTAACCCTAACTTCAAAAATTCATAACTTTTGATCCAAGTTGAGTTTGTGAATGGTTCTTTTTGCATTATGTTCTACATACTTTCAAGCTTCTAAAAACATTTTTGTTTCATTTTTATCTTGCATTTTCAATTTTTTTGGAATTTTCCCTTTAGGATCACCCTTAAAACCCTAGAAATTTAGGAAAATCATAAGTCCTTTAGGGTTTAGTTTCTGACCTTCCCCTTTGGGGCAGTGAGCTTGTATAGGTTTAGGTTACCTTTGATTCCATTTTCAATTTTTATTCTTGTCATTTGCTTCTGATTTTGAATTTTGCATTGCATCTTGTACATAAACCCTAATCTTTGTCTTCATTTGCATTCATCCTTCATATGCTTGCATACATGAACTTGCCATGACATTTTGTGCTTTCACATGACTTCTAAGACATCTTAGGACACACTAGACTCATGTTTGATCATTGCATCATCCATTTTCCATGTTTTTGCTTTCATTTGATGTCATAAGTTTTCATGAACTTTCATGCTTCCTTTCATGTCTCATTTGCATCTTCATTACTTGTATGATCATCCTCATTTCTTGACATGCTTTCATACCACCTCATATCATCATTTGCATCATGATTATGCTTCTGATTTTGGTGTGAATCCTTGCATTCATTTCATTCTCATTTCATTTCATTTCTTGTTGCTAACTTTTCAGGTGGTAAGTGTTTGAGAAGTGAATTTGCCTTCACTTCTCATAACCTTTTCTCATCCCTCTTATGCATCATTGCTGCATTTTACTTGTGTATTAGAGTGGGCTTGCTCATTCATGTTCCCTCCTCACTTTCTTTCTTCAAGCAACTTATCTTCTTAAGTGAAGTAAGTTGTCTTGCTTCATTCTGCTTCTCTTTCCTTCATTCTGCTTTCTTCCTTGGTGGCTTTTCCATGAAGATCATCTTTCAAGCCTCATAAACCCTAGGAATACCCAAGCATGATCACAATTAGGGTTTGATTAGTTCCCCCCATTAGTTTTACCTTTGTGTCATCTTTGTGTCTTCTCTTCTCATCTCTTAATCAAGGACTAAACCTTAAAGGTTTTAAGGCTTTGTGATTAAGGTTATGCCTATATGCTTCTATTAGGATGGAGTGTATAACTTTAATCCTAAGTGTTAAACCCTTAATGTGTTTAAATCCTCTAATCAATCCATTTAATAATCACTAAGACAATAAGCTTGTAGCTTGGGCCTTGCATTAGGGTTCTAATTCTTCCTTAATTGGTTAAGAAGGACTAACCCTAGTGTTAATGGACAAGTCCCCCTCAAGTTGTCTTACAAACCATAAAATCCACTTCTTAATCTTACCATTAACTAAAATCCACTTTAATAAAGGCTTTGTTTTGTCATGAGGTTAATCCCTAATCATGGATTAAGTTGAGGAGTCTTTCTCAGCTTAAATGTTCTCATCTATTATCCTTCTATTAGGATGGTGTAATGAGTCCATTAAATCCTTGATTATGGCCTAAACTCATTACTTAACACCAAACAAAAACTCCAAAAACATCTAAATAAAGGCAAGTAGGTTAATGATCTTAATCCTACATCATGGTGATTAAGTGTGAGGTGTTTACTTCACACTTAAGGTATTCTCATTACCCCTAATCAGAGGGAAGATGTGATGAGTTTATTGACCCCTGGTTTAGGCTTAAGCTCATTAACTTATGCAAAACACTAAAAACAATAACAAAACTGAAAACACAAAAACAAACAATAATCGTCTCCTCCGGGATTCTTTTCTCAGCTCATTCACTCACAAACAGGAACTTGCTTCTTCCGTCTAATGCAAGACAGTTTGCACCTGAGCCAGACAGGTCATACACTTGAGCATAGACAAGTAAGCAGTTCACAAGTCAATTTATCTTTCAGTCTCTTTGAGTCGAACTACGGTGTTCTGACTTCCTCATAGCACGAGAGGATACGTAGGAATAACTTAACAGTTATCGAACAAAAGTCTCTGTATATTCCCTCCTCTTCCAGCATTTTTCTTTAAGCCTCATAGGCTTGAGCTTCACATTCTTTCCTTGTACTGACACTCCTTTATCTCATCTCACATTTCTTTTGCACTAACACTTGCATTCTTTTCCAGCTTTTGCACACAAAAGAGCACTGACACTACCCCTTTTAAACACAAATCTTTCAAGCGTGGATCCCGTCGAGTACGGCGGACAATCTGGGTGCTAATACTTTCCCAGGTTGTAACCAACCCCCTTTCTCAGTTTCTCTGGTATGCAACCGTCTTATCCATCTTTTCTTAGGTTTATGCAACATTACCTTTCCTTCGGGATAAAAATGCCTAACTGGCGACTCTTTTCAGTTCATCTTCATGTTCTCTCCTTCGCCGACCGTTCGCGTCTATACCCCTCTTGGCCAGGTGTCATTTGGTGGGAGCGACAGCTTGGCGACTCTGCTGGGGACCCTTATATTGCAACCAGGGCTTCTGGTTCTTTTTTGTGGGTTCCTCCTAGCGCTTGTTTGATTTGTGTTTACTGGGGTGTTATGTGCTATGTGTATTTATTTATTTTGCTTTATTTATTGCTTTATGTGCAACTTTATTTATTGCTTTCTTTACAGTCTTATGCATATTTCATACTGTCATTGTCACTGTGCTATATCTGGTTTGCTGTTTTGGTGGGTGGGGTCCCATTGAGAGTTTAAGGTCCTATACCTGGGACCTGAGTGACACCTAGGCTAGAGTGGTTCATATTCTTTCCCATTCCATTTCGGTCTGGTGCGGGAATATGAAACACGGTTCAGATGTGGGTTTCTTCTTGAGAACTCTGTGCTACAGATTTCCTGTAGTGCTAGGCTATCTGGGGAGCCTGCTAAGTCTGGATGACCTTTATTTTGACCTTCAGAATCTGGGGAGAATTAGAGGAGGATCTTTTATGGTTATTGTAAACACTGTACCTCCGGGTTAGAAGTGTTTACACTTCTCATAACTGATCCAAGTCTGAGGATCATTGTTCTAGAACATTACATGTGAGGGGGTTGGGTTGTTTACAGGTTTGCAGGAGCCCTTGGCCACATCATACCCTGTTACTGTATTGTTTAAGAGTACTCCACTTTGGACAGTTCTTGTGATTAACCCTGGATATGTGACTCTTTATTTGAGTCCCCCACCTTGGTTACTGGATTTCTGAGCCTTCATCTGAACTTTTGAACATACATGGACCTTATATCAAGACAGATAATCAGATCCAGCTTGATCACAAACCCTTGCATATCATTTGCATATTCATCATTGCATCATTGGACATTTGTTTATTTACTTTTCAGGGTATCCACTTCATTGTATCTTGGTTTTGGTTTTGACCCCTTCTTCTGCATAGACTTTGCTTCAGCTGTCTTCATCAGTTATATGCTCCAGTTATCTCCATCCTCACCAGCATCAGTCTGTCAGTGGTTCACTTCCAGCATCAGTCTGTGATCTTCATCAGCATTTGTCTTCAGCTTCTTCAGCAGCACTCATGACTACTCCCAGGAAGAGCAACATATCCTACCACTTTTTTGAGCCTGTATTGACTGGTATCAGGCAGGTCCAGTCACTTATCACACCTGACCACATCCCATTGTTTAGAGAGAACCATGGGGGTATCTTGGATATGGTTATGGACCTTGATCCTTCTCAAAGAAGCATGATCCACACATGCTTGCAGTTTTATGACCATCCATTGAGATGTTTCACCTTTCCTGACTTTCAGATGGGGCCTCTGTTGGAAGAGTTTTCTTTGATTATTGGAGTACCTATCAGAGGGGGAATCCCCTTCAACCCAGAGATGACTGCTCCCAGCAGTGAAGAGATAGCAAGGGCATTGTACTTGGAGCCTGCCCTTATTGAGCAAAGCATGACAACAAAAGCTGGGATCCCTGGTCTACATTTGGATTTCTTGATTTCTCAGGCCATCCTGAAAGCTTCATTGGGAGAATGGAAGGCAGTATGTGCATTATTAGCCCTCAGCATATATGGGGCTATATTGTTTGCAGATGAGCCTAAATTTGTCAGCAAGAATGTCATCCATCTGTTTCTTCTGAAGAACCCAGTACCTACATTGCTAGGAGATTTCTACTATTCCATCCACCAGAGGAATGAGAAACAAAGGGGGAAGTTGGTAAGATGTTGTGCTCCTTTGTTTTACACCTGGCTGCTCAGGCACTTGCCTAAGTCAGATACTTTCTTGAATCCCCACCAGCAGAAGAATTGGGCCAAGAGGTTCATTGCCTTGACTTCAGATGATATCAGATGGTGCACCCAGAGCACCAAAGGCAAGGACATTATCACCAGTTGTGGACAATACCCAAATGTGCCTCTGATAGGAGTGAAGGGTTGCATCAACTACAATCCTTTACTGTTTAAGAGACAATTGGGATATGCCTTGGTTCACCCTCCCAGAGGACAGGATTTAGCTGAGACCTTATATTGTGAAGTACAACCTAATTCAGCTGTTGTCAGACAAGCATCCTGGGCTTGGGACAACATCCAGACAAAAGGGGTAGCTATTCTTGGAAGATGTAACAATGTTGCTTCAGCTCAATACTCAGACTGGTCCCGTACCAGAGCTCAGATTACCAGAATGCCTTTCACCTCGGAAGACATACCTGGGTCATCCACAGTACAGCCTGCAGCAATAGTTAGCCTGGAGGAATTTGAAAAGTTGAAAGAAAGGAATGAGCAGTTATCTCAGGCCTTCAAGAAGACTCTTTGGGAAAGAAGTGATGGTAGCCTGGACATTGAGAGATTGGAAAAGCTCAGGGTTGAGCACCTTGCCAAAATTGAGAAGACAGAAGACTACATAAGGAAAGCAAGGGCTGGGGAACAAATTTTGAAGAATGCCTGTAAGGAGGCCAAGATTCAGAAAGCTAGGGCTGAGCACTATCTGCAAGAGAGTCAGGCTAGATGGGTCAGGATCACCGAAGCTCGTACATAAGAAGACCGGAAGACTCAAGCCAAGATTGAACAGCTAGAGGCCAATGAGAAGAAACAGCAGGAAGCTCTGTTGGTTGCACAGCAAGAGATATCAGAGTTAAAGCTCAGAGCAGGATTGAAGAGATCAAAGGACCAGTATAGGCATAAGAAGCTGACTACTACCATTGCTACCAGGAATCTCCTCATTAGGACCATTACAGAGCACCCAGCTGGTCCAGTGACTGAGGCACTCCTGAAGGAGGTCAGAGAAGATGAGTTTGGACTGGATGTCTGATTCTTTGCTTGTTGTTTGTTTCCATTTGATGTACTTTTCCTTTTGTTGTATTTTGACCCTCCATGGGCATGTATTGTAAAACAAACTATGTATTGTTCACCATTTGTAATATATTTTAGTTTGTTTTCATTTGGGCTTTTCTCTCAACAACATCACACATCTTCCTCGAGGTCTGGAAAGGTCAAAACCAAGAACCAAACCGGATACCTTGGAAAACAAATAAGCATGCTGCATTGCATACTGACTTTGTTTTTGTTTTGTAGGTTTTGTTATTATTATTGTTTCTAACTTTGTTGTGATTTCAGGAAACATTGCTCGTCGCCGAGTGTTCCCTGTCAACCGCACGCACCGGTACCCGACTCGTAACAATCTTCCCGGCATTCAAATGGAACAAGTACAGCAGGATCTGACTGAGGTCAGAAATCAGATGGCCAATGAGAGAGTAGAGATGAGAAATCAGATGTATCAATTTATGGCAGTAATGACTGGCTTAGCCCAGAGTCAAGAAAGGTTAAGAGAGCTGGTGGAAAGACAAACTTTCGAGGAACCTCATCTGGGAATAGGAGGAACTAGCAACAATGAACGGGGTCAGCCTTGTATTGACCCACCATAATATGGACCTCATCTGATTCCAGAAGTTAACATCCCGAGGAATGGCCAAGGTAATACTGTTGGGGGCCAAATCCTACAGGAGGATCCCCAGGGAGAACAATTTACTGTTATAGGGGCAGGAGATGAGGTATATGACAGGAGATTGGACGAGATTGCCGAAAAGTTAAGATCTTTGGAATCCCAGGATTCTTTGGGCTTCGATGTGATGGATATGGGACTAGTAGATGGGGTGACAATTCCCCACAAGTTTAAATCCCCATGCTTTGAAAAATACAATGGTACCTCCTGTCCTCGCACTCATCTGCAGTCTTTCTTGGGAAGACTCAAAGCTTATACCATGGATGAAAAGTTATGGATGTTCTACTTTGAGGACAGTCTGACTGGAGCTTCGAGAGAATGGTATTCACATTTGTCTAGGGCCACCATAAGATGTTGGAAGGATTTGGCAAAAGCTTTCATCCGTCAATATCAGTACAACCTGGACATGGCTCCTAATAGAACTCTTCTAATGGGCATGTCTTAGTCTTCTAGAGAGAGCTTCCGGGATTATGCTCAAAGGTGGAGACAGCTTGCTGCTGCTGTCCAACCACCCATGTCAGAAAGGGAAATGGCTGACATGTTCATGAACACATTACAAGGGACCTATATTGATAGACTGGCTGCTTTCTCTTCTACCAGTTTTGCTGATGTGGTCATAGCCGGTGAGAGGATTGAAAGTCTCTTGAAGATGGGCAAAATCTCCGACAGTGGTGCAAGTTCCTCCAGCAATCCTAGAAAACCTTTTGCGGGACCCCGAAGGGCAGGTGAAACAAATTCCATTCATACAAGCAGGGGCAGGCCTCAATATGCTCACCGGTCAGTAGCAGCTGTTACCATCCCAGCTCCAATTCCACAACAATCATCATACTGTCATTGTCACTGTGCTATATCTGGTTTGCTGTTTTGGTGGGTGGGGTCCCATTGAGAGTTTAAGGTCCTATACCTGGGACCTGAGTGACACCTAGGCTAGAGTGGTTCATATTCTTTCCCATTCCATTTCGGTCTGGTGCGGGAATATGAAACACGGTTCAGATGTGGGTTTCTTCTTGAGAACTCTGTGCTACAGATTTCCTGTAGTGCTAGGCTATCTGGGGAGCCTGCTAAGTCTGGATGACCTTTATTTTGACCTTCAGAATCTGGGGAGAATTAGAGGAGGATCTTTTATGGTTATTGTAAACACTGTACCTCCGGGTTAGAAGTGTTTACACTTCTCATAACTGATCCAAGTCTGAGGATCCTTGTTCTAGAACATTACATGTGAGGGGGTTAGGTTGTTTACAGGTTTGCAGGAGCCCTTGGCCACATCATACCCTGTTACTGTATTGTTTAAGAGTACTCCACTTTGGACAGTTCTTGTGATTAACCCTGGATATGTGACTCTTTATTTGAGTCCTCCACCTTGGTTACTGGATTTCTGAGCCTTCATCTGAACTTTTGAACATACATGGACCTTATATCAAGACAGATAATCAGATCCAGCTTGATCACAAACCCTTTCATATCATTTGCATATTCATCATTGCATCATTTGACATTTGTTTATTTACTTTTCAGGGTATCCACTTCATTGTATCTTGGTTTTGGTTTTGACCCCTTCTTCTGCATAGACTCTGCTTCAGCTGTCTTCATCAGTTATATGCTCCAGTTATCTCCATCCTCACCAGCATCAGTCTGTCAGTGGTTCACTTCCAGCATCAGTCTGTGATCTTCATCAGCATTTGTCTTCAGCTTCTTCAGCAGCACTCATGACTACTCCCAGGAAGAGCAACATATCCTACCACTTTTTTGAGCCTGTATTGACTGGTATCAGTCAGGTCCAGTCACTTATCACACCTGACCACATCCCATTGTTTAGAGAGAACCATGGGGGTATCTTGGATATGGTTATGGACCTTGATCCTTCTCAAAGAAGCATGATCCACACATGCTTGCAGTTTTATGACCATCCATTGAGATGTTTCACCTTTCCTGACTTTCAGATGGGGCCTCTGTTGGAAGAGTTTTCTTTGATGATTGGAGTACCTATCAGAGGGGGAATCCCCTTCAACCCAGAGATGACTGCTCCCAGCAGTGAAGAGATAGCAAGGGCATTGTACTTGGAGCCTGCCCTTATTGAGCAAAGCATGACAACAAAAGCTGGGATCCCTGGTCTACATTTGGATTTCTTGATTTCTCAGGCCATCCTGAAAGCTTCATTGGGAGAATGGAAGGCAGTATGTGCATTATTAGCCCTCAGCATATATGGGGCTATATTGTTTGCAGATGAGCCTAAATTTGTCAGCAAGAATGTCATCCATCTGTTTCTTCTGAAAAACCCAGTACCTACATTGCTATGAGATTTCTACTATTCCATCCACCAGAGGAATGAGAAACAAAGGGGGAAGTTGGTAAGATGTTGTGCTCCTTTGTTTTACACCTGGCTGCTCAGGCACTTGCCTAAGTCAGATACTTTCTTGAATCCCCACCAGCAGAAGAATTGGGCCAAGAGGTTCATTGCCTTGACTTCAGATGATATCAGATGGTGCACCCAGAGCACCAAAGGCAAGGACATTATCACCAGTTGTGGACAATACCCAAATGTGCCTCTGATAGGAGTGAAGGGTTGCATCAACTACAATCCTTTACTGTTTAAGAGACAATTGGGATATGCCTTGGTTCACCCTCCCAGAGGATAGGATTTAGCTGAGACCTTATATTGTGAAGTACAATCTAATTCAGCTGTTGTCAGACAAGCATCCTGGGCTTGGGACAACATCCAGACAAAAGGGGTAGCTATTCTTGGAAGATGTAACAATGTTGCTTCAGCTCAATACTCAGACTGGTCCCGTACCAGAGCTCAGATTACCAGAATGCCTTTCACCTCGGAAGACATACCTGGGTCATCCACAGTACAGCCTGCAGCAACAGTTAGCCTGGAGGAATTTGAAAAGTTGAAAGAAAGGAATGAGCAGTTATCTCAGGCCTTAAAGAAGACTCTTTGGGAAAGAAGTGATGGTCGCCTGGACATTGAGAGATTGGAAAAGCTCAGGGTTGAGCACCTTGCCAAAATTGAGAAGACAGAAGACTACATAAGGAAAGCAAGGGCTGGGGAACAAATTTTGAAGAATGCCTGTAAGGAGGCCAAGATTCAGAAAGCTAGGGCTGAGCACTATCTGCAAGAGAGTCAGGCTAGATGGGTCAGGATCACCGAAGCTCGTACATAAGAAGACCGGAAGACTCAAGCCAAGATTGAACAGCTAGAGGCCAATGAGAAGAAACAGCAGGAAGCTCTGTTGGTTGCACAGCAAGAGATATCAGAGTTAAAGCTCAGAGCAGGATTGAAGAGATCAAAGGACCAGTATAGGCATAAGAAGCTGACTACTACCATTGCTACCAGGAATCTCCTCATTAGGACCATTACAGAGCACCCAGCTGGTCCAGTGACTGAGGCACTCCTGAAGGAGGTCAGAGAAGATGAGTTTGGACTGGATGTCTGATTCTTTGCTTGTTGTTTGTTTCCATTTGATGTACTTTTCCTTTTGTTGTATTTTGACCCTCCATGGGCATGTATTGTAAAACAAACTATGTATTGTTCACCATTTGTAATATATTTTAGTTTGTTTTCATTTGGGCTTTTCTCTCAACAACATCACACATCTTCCTCGAGGTCTGGAAAGGTCAAAACCAAGAACCAAACCGGATACCTTGGAAAACAAATAAGCATGCTGCATTGCATACTGACTTTGTTTTTGTTTTGTAGGTTTTGTTATTATTATTGTTTCTAACTTTGTTGTGATTTCAGGAAACATTGCTCGTCGCCGAGTGTTCCCTGTCAACCGCACGCACCGGTACCCGACTCGTAACAATCTTCCCGGCATTCAAATGGAACAAGTACAGCAGGATCTGACTGAGGTCAGAAATCAGATGGCCAATGAGAGAGTAGAGATGAGAAATCAGATGTATCAATTTATGGCAGTAATGACTGGCTTAGCCCAGAGTCAAGAAAGGTTAAGAGAGCTGGTGGAAAGACAAACTTCCGAGGAACCTCATCTGGGAATAGGAGGAACTAGCAACAATGAACGGGGTCAGCCTTGTATTGACCCACCATAATATGGACCTCATCTGATTCCAGAAGTTAACATCCTGAGGAATGGCCAAGGTAATACTGTTGGGGGCCAAATCCTACAGGAGGATCCCCAGGGAGAACAATTTACTGTTATAGGGGCAGGAGATGAGGTATATGACAGGAGATTGGACGAGATTGCCGAAAAGTTAAGATCTTTGGAATCCCAGGATTCTTTGGGCTTCGATGTGATGGATATGGGACTAGTAGATGGGGTGACAATTCCCCACAAGTTTAAATCCCCATGCTTTGAAAAATACAATGGTACCTCCTGTCCTCGCACTCATCTGCAGTCTTTCTTGGGAAGACTCAAAGCTTATACCATGGATGAAAATTTATGGATGTTCTACTTTGAGGACAGTCTGACTGGAGCTTCGAGAGAATGGTATTCACATTTGTCTAGGGCCACCATAAGATGTTGGAAGGATTTGGCAAAAGCTTTCATCCGTCAATATCAGTACAACCTGGACATGGCTCCCAATAGAACTCTTCTAATGGGCATGTCTCAGTCTTCTAGAGAGAGCTTCCGGGATTATGCTCAAAGGTGGAGACAGCTTGCTGCTGCTGTCCAACCACTCATGTCAGAAAGGGAAATGGCTGACATGTTCATGAACACATTACAAGGGACCTATATTGATAGACTGGCTGTTTTCTCTTCTACCAGTTTTGCTGATGTGGTCATAGCCGGTGAGAGGATTGAAAGTCTCTTGAAGATGGGCAAAATCTCCGACAGTGGTGCAAGTTCCTCCAGCAATCCTAGAAAACCTTTTGCGGGACCCCGAAGGGCAGGTGAAACAAATTCCATTCATACAAGCAGGGGCAGGCCTCAATATGCTCACCGGTCAGTAGCAGCTGTTACCATCCCAGCTCCAATTCCACAACAATCATCATACTGTCATTGTCACTGTGCTATATCTGGTTTGCTGTTTTGGTGGGTGGGGTCCCATTGAGAGTTTAAGGTCCTATACCTGGGACCTGAGTGACACCTAGGCTAGAGTGGTTCATATTCTTTCCCATTCCATTTCGGTCTGGTGCGGGAATATGAAACACGGTTCAGATGTGGGTTTCTTCTTGAGAACTCTGTGCTACAGATTTCCTGTAGTGCTAGGCTATCTGGGGAGCCTGCTAAGTCTGGATGACCTTTATTTTGACCTTCAGAATCTGGGGAGAATTAGAGGAGGATCTTTTATGGTTATTGTAAACACTGTACCTCCGGGTTAGAAGTGTTTACACTTCTCATAACTGATCCAAGTCTGAGGATCCTTGTTCTAGAATATTACATGTGAGGGGGTTGGGTTGTTTACAGGTTTGCAGGAGCCCTTGGCCACATCATACCCTGTTACTGTATTGTTTAAGAGTACTCCACTTTGGACAGTTCTTGTGATTAACCCTGGATATGTGACTCTTTATTTGAGTCCCCCACCTTGGTTACTGGATTTCTGAGCCTTCATCTGAACTTTTGAACATACATGGACCTTATATCAAGACAGATAATCAGATCCAGCTTGATCACAAACCCTTGCATATCATTTGCATATTCATCATTGCATCATTGGACATTTGTTTATTTACTTTTCAGGGTATCCACTTCATTGTATCTTGGTTTTGGTTTTGACCCCTTCTTCTGCATAGACTCTGCTTCAGCTGTCTTCATCAGTTATATGCTCCAGTTATCTCCATCCTCACCAGCATCAGTCTGTCAGTGGTTCACTTCCTCACCAGCATCCTCACCAGCATAAGAGGAACCTACCCTAAAGTTTTAAGTCTTTCTTGTTCTTTATCCTTTCATTGGTAAGACTATCCCTACTATTAAGGAGTAGGTAGTCATTACCTTGGATGTAAGGGACATGAGAGGGACATTCAGTTTTATGAAGGCAACTGTGGGGTGTAATAAGCATATATGAGGGACTATCATCATTATTCGAAGGGACTTGATTCGTGAAGGCAACCATTAGGGACTTGATGATTTTTTACTTGAGGGACTTGCTTTATACACCCCACTTGACCTTATTAGTAGGCAACTTGAGGGATAACCTTAGAAAGTGAGACGGCGATTAAAAATCGACTTACGTGTGTGAGTGTTTAATTTAATTATCTTATGATTAAAATGATCTAAGTTTATTTTAAATAACATACATGTTTTGCACTCCCTAATTACTAACCATAGCAAAAATAATTAAATAATTACAAAATTTACATCCAGGAGCATTTACATCATTATAATAAGCAAAATAAATAAATAGCAAAAATAAGTAAAATATAAATAAATAAGCAATAAATAATAAATAAATAAATAATAGGGGTTAGTGATAAATAATAATATTAAATAATAAGCATAAAGTTAGTAATAATAAAATAAGAGAAGTTAGTGAATAATAAAAATTAGTGAAATAATAATAATATAAGATTAATAAAGCAAAATAAATAATATGGTTAGTAGTAATAATAATAAATAAAATTAATCAAAATATTATAAGAATAAGAAATTAACAATTTTTAATATAAACAAATATATTTAGAAAGAAATATGAACAAACAATTATTTTAATTTACTAGTTATTAAGTTACTTTTAAATATACTACAAAATTTAATTATTATAAATTCAATTCTAAACAAAAAGTTATAAAAGGTATTCACATATTATATAAAGAGAAAAATAAGTTATAAGTATATTTACAAGATTTAATTTTTATTGATTCAATTATTTAAAAAAATGATTTAAGTTATAAACATAGTGTAAAATATATTTACCATATTATATGAAGAAAAGAGTTTATAATTATATTTACGAAATTAATTATATTAAAAATTATATACATAATAATTATGATAAGAATTAGAAAATAAAAATCATTTTTTGGAAAATAGAATTAAGTTTTGTTTAGAAAAGTATTTTTAGAGTTTCTTTAGAAAATTAGGGTTTATTTAGATACAAAATTATTTTTACCAATATAATAAAAGGAATAATTTTTAAATTAAGAACATATGATTTTTTTTTATTAGGAACTATTATTTTATAGAATTATTTTATTATACAATTATTAATAAAACCTAAACTAGTTACACAAAAATAAAATAAAAGAAAATAGCAAAACAAACCTGGCTGGGGTTTGAACCCAGGAGGCTTTGCTCACAAGATCATATGCTCTACCACTGGGCCAGGCGCTGGTTGGTGCAAGAAGGATTGCCTCCAAATGGTTTTGTTCTTTCAAACCAATAATCAGCAAAATAAATGAAAAAACAAAAGGCCTGGGGGAGGATTGAACCCAGGACCTTATGTATACGAGTATGCGCGCGTTACCACCTGGCTGGAAGAGCCCATCTGACTATTGAATGGCAAGAAGCTATAATATATTCAATCTTCTTTTTCCTGAAAAATAGAACAAAAATAATGGCCCAAACAGGATTCGAACCCTGGCCTTTTCATCAAACACAAGCACATCCTTCCACTGGGACAAGCCAGCGCTTGTGATAACCAAACAGCAATCAAACATAATATTTTAAACAATAATTTGAATTCCTGAACGCGCGGGAAGCAGCCTTCTTCAACCTCCAGAGCTACGAATTTACTTGTGAAAATAGCTACAAGTTTTCCTGCGAAAAAATTATTCCCAGCAAAACCTACAAACATCAACAAGCAACAAAACTGTACCATTTTACAAAATTAAAACCAGCATTATGATCCAGACATTCTCACGATTAGTTCTATGTTTTTAGAATTGATTTATGTTTCTTAAATTAGAAATCCCTAAACCTAGGTCCAAACCCTAACTATGGCATCTTGTGAATTAGCCACGGTTCCTTGAGTTTTCCTGCCCAGAAACATTCTACAACACATAACAAACAATATTAGCCAAGCAAACTCCATTCAAATGCAATGAATTGATGTAATCGAAAAAATATTTTCAAGCATGAACAATGCTTCGGGTTCATCATTAGGGCATGATTTGAATGCTTATGAATGGTGATTCATGATCCATGATGTCCAAGGAAGCCAACCATGTTCTTATTTTACCTTTTAGAGCCTTGGAATAGAGAATCCGAATTTCACTTTTTTGATGAATTTTTGAACAATGAACTTACACTTTTGGCTGCTGGGAATCGTCTCTTGAGGCTAGGGTTATGTTTGATACTTATATGTGTGTGAATTAGGTCAGAAATATGGACTAGTTGTGTGGAGATTTGGATCCAAAAAGATTGAAAAAGATCATAGTTTAAAGTTCAAATATTTGATCATGAAGGCTTACTATCTTTGGATAAATCACATGATTCCTTTCTCTTTCAAATTCAATCAACAATTAAGAATTTCTAGAAGCATTATCTTCCTCCAAAAATAGATTTTCATATTTTATATTTATTTAAAATGATTTTTATGAATTAAATCAATAATAAATAAAAATAAAATAATAAAAATGCTGAATTTTGGTCAATTGGGTCGTGCATAATGATATGAGGTGGATTGGATCACAACTTAGCAAGCCCATTTGGAAGGAATTGTTTCTAAACCCCCATTTTCAATATAAACCATCACAAAATTGCCCAACTTTGCAAGAGCATATCTCCCTCAATTTTAAAGGTATGAGGGTGTTCTTGGACATTTTGGAAAGCTTGAAGAGTCCTGTAAACAACCCCATTGGTTTCAGGTCCATATCATTTACCAATCTCAAGTTATGCCCTTTTGAAGTTGTTGACTTTTTGTTGACTTTTGAAATGACCTATAATGTCTTAGCTCATATCTTCCAAATGAAGCATTTTTGGGCTTAACTTTCAACATCAAAGTTGTAGAGAATTCAATTTACTTCAAAATGAGCTTTGGATGGAGACTTGGTGATGAAGTATGTGAAAGTTATGATTGGTCAAAGTTCAGTTGACTTTTACTGAGGAAACCCTAATTTAGAAACTCCTGATTATTGATGATCTGGAATCTCCTTGATGAATCATGATCAACCCTTGATCAAATGATGAATTTTACTTCATATACTTGATGTTGGCAAAAAATCATGAAGTTTGACTTTGGTTTGACCACAGTTGACCTCAGTTTGACTTTTTAACTGCATTGACTGATTTTGACTTATCTGATCATCTGACTGAGCAAACTTTTGAGAAAAGTCTTGAAACTTGTCATGGGGGTTATTACACACATATAAGATGTTATGAAGCTCACTTGAAGTATTGGAAGTCCATTTAGCCTGATTAAAGTCAAAACCCTAGTTTTGGATGCACTGCTTAGGAGGTGCATTGTCTGAGGGAATTATCAACTTCTTTGACCAATTGTGAACTTTGTGAACCTTGTGAATCTTCATAAAATGTCTTGTGATACTCATGGGAGGTGTTATGAAGCTTGTGAACCTTGTGAACCTCATGAAGTGGCTTTGTAGACCTCATAAACCTCAGGAAAGCTTTGTAATCATTGTGAAACTTGTGAACCTTGTGAACCTTCAAGAAGTGACTTGTAGACTTCATGAACCTCATGAAAGGTCTTGTAGAGAAACTTGTGAACCTTGTGAACCTTCAAGAAGTGACTTGTAGACTTCATGAACCTCATGAAAGGTATTGAAAGCATTGTGGGACTTGTGAACCTTGTGAACCTTCAAGAAGTAACTTGTAGACTTCATGAACCTCATGAAAGGTTATGCAAGTGTTGGAGAACTTGTGAACCTTGTGAACCTTCTTAGAACACAAAGTCTTGTATTGTGAGGGCAAATTTTGGGGTGCAACAGCTGCCCCTGTTCAATTTTCTGAAACCTGAGGGGTTAGATTGGTATATTTGCCAGTCGTGACCTGGAAGGTTGAAGGGGATTGAACACAAAAGCCCAAAAATTTGCACTCACCAGTGCATAGAGTGTTACAGATGGCTAGTTGAATATGATAGAGTGGGCTTAAAGATGCCACTAGGGGAAAGCAGTCCAAAATATGGAGGTATAATGAAAGCTGTCAGGAGTCTGGAGCAGTCCTGAGGTATTGATGATATGCTTTCAGGATACTGGAGTAATACTGATGTAATAGCATGTCTTCATGAGGATAGAGCAATCAATAATGATAACCCTAAAGCAGTCTTGAAGTAATAATATGATTTCAGGAGGATAGAGCAATGATAACTCTAAAGCAGTCTTGAAGTAATGTGATTTCAGGAGGATAGAGCAATCAATAATGATAACTCTAAAGCAGTCTTGAAGTAATGTGATTTCAGGAGGATAGAGCAATCAATAATGATAACTCTAAAGCAGTCTTGAAGTAATGATGTGATTTCAGGAGGATAGAGCAATCAATAATGATAACTCTAAAGCAGTCTTGAAATCATGAGAAGTTATCAGGAGGATAAAGTAACCCTGAGGTGACAATAAAGCAGTCCCAAAGTAATAAGAAGCTTATCAGGAGGATAAAGTAACCCTGAAGTTACGATAAAGCAGTCCCAAAGAAATAAGAAGCTTATCAGGAGGATAAAGTAACCCTGAGGTGACGATAAAGCAGTCCCGAAGATCATAAGTTTGTTTGTTGGATAATTAACCTGAAAACAAGGTAGCATTCTGTATAATAACATTAGTTTATGCTTTATGTATGCATGTATGATATGATGCACTTAGGTAATGTACTATATGTCTATGGATATATATGCTATGGTATGATGTAAATGATGTATGTATGATATGATACTGCCGGAAGCGTCTGGATATCTTCGTATAACAACTGCTGGCCAGGGAAAATATATCCCGATTCGTTGTTGAAGAATATATAACCCTCTGTCTGCTGAGGATAACAGGGTATAGATAACCTCCCGTCTGCTGGGGATAGTAAGGCATATATATAACCTCCCGTTGTTGGGGATAGTAAGGCATAGATATAACCTCCCGTTGTTGGGGATAGTAAGGTATATATAACCTTTGTCTTCGTTTGGTAGTAGGATAAGTATAACATCCCGTCTTCGATTGATAGTAGAGTAGATAGAACACCCGTCTTCGTTCGTCGTATCCTTATTGGAAAGTAATTTCCCGTACATCCGCATGAGGATAAAAGAGATGGATATAAATTCCAGGGGAGATAAGACTTTATGAAGATGGATTCGTCCTACTGAGAGTTTGTAACTGTCTTGTAAAGGTGAACTGGCGAAGCTTCGTTGAAATCCTCCCCTCATTCGTCCTTAGTAAATACTATTACTGCATTTCCATGCATTTCTGGTAAACATTAATCATATTAAAAGCATACATGCATTTTTGGTAAATATCAATCATATTCAAAAGCATACATACATTCAAACACAACCAATGGACGTTTCGCTTATGTAAATAGGGTAAAAGTAAATCTGGATTCAAAAGATGGAATTTATTTATATCAAAAAGTGACCCATACGCGGGTAAGTTTGTACAAGGAGACATAAACCCTAGTAAGAGGATTTTGTCATAAAGTTTTTACAAAATAAAGAAAATCAGCTATGTGGAAAACAGTCCTATTGAGTTTCAATTCTACTATTGCCCTTCAAGTATCTCATCTTCTTGCTGTTGAGATGGAAATGATTGGATTGAGCTTTATCTGTCCGAGCTTGAGTAAGTAGTTCAACTGGTTGCAGTTTCATGAGTGATCCAAACGAGACATAGTCATACGCTTTAATCCCTAACTTTTGCCTGGATTGCCCTTTCAGGTTTTCAATCCACCGGGATACCCTTTTTTGCCCAAGCCGCCTTTTCAGGTTTTCAACTTGCCGGGTGTACATCTTTTTATATATATCCCTAATTTTTGCCCAAACCCTTTTGGTTTGCCGGGATGCCCTTATTTTTGCCTAGGCCTGTCAACCTAGCGGGTCTCTTTTTATGCGTAGTATTTTTTAACTATGTCTGCGTTCACGGGCTGTGGGAAGTCTTCACCATCCATTATAGTCAATATCATGGCACCTCCTGAGAATACTGTCTTGACTACAAATGGTCCTTCATATGTTGGAGTCCACTTGCCCCTAGGATCACCTTGTGGTAATATGATACGCTTGATTACCAAGTCTCCAGCCTGATATACCTTTGGCTTAACCTTCTTGTTAAAAGCTTTGATCATCCGTTTCTGGTACATCTGGCCATGACAAACTGCTGCTAACCTCTTCTCATCAATCAAATTTAACTGGTCCAGTCGAGTCTGAATCCACTCATCTTCATCCAAGCCTGCATCCTTCATAATTCTTAAGGAGGGAATCTGAACTTCAATGGGCAGAACTGCTTCCATACCATAGACTAAGGAGAATGGGGTTGCCCCTGTTGAAGTACGTATTGTGGTACGATAACCATGAAGAGCAAATGGTAACATCTCATGCCAATCCTTGTAAGTAACAGTCATCTTTTGTACAATCTTCTTAATGTTCTTATTGGCAGCTTCAACTGCCCCATTCATCTTTGGACGATACGGAGAAGAGTTGTGATGCTTAATCTTGAACTGCGTGCAGAGGTCAGTAATCATAGTATTGTTCAGATTAGAGCCATTGTCAGTGATAATCCTTTCAGGGATGCCATACCTACATATGAGATTATTCTTAATAAATCGAGCCACAACATTCTTTGTAACAGATGCAAATGAAGCTGCCTCCACCCACTTCGTGAAGTAATCAATAGCAACCAGGATGAAACGATGCCCATTAGAAGCAGTAGGCTTGATCTCACCAATCATATCAATGCCCCACATGGCAAAGGGCCAAGGAGCAGTCAACACATTCAATGGTGATGGAGGTACATGAACTTTATCAGTATAGATTTGACACTTGTGACATGTTCTAGAGTGTTGATAGCAATCAGCTTCCATGGTAGACCAATAGTAACCTGCTCTCAATATCTTCTTTGCCATGGTATGTCCACTAGAATGAGTGCCAAAAATCCCATCATGCATATCTTCCATAATCTCAATTGCTTCCTTCTTATCCACACAACGAAGCAAAGTTGAATCATGATTGCGCTTGTACAAAATGCCATTACTCAAGAAGAACTTAGCAGAAAACCTTCTCAAAAACTTCTTATCTTTGACAGATGCCCCTTCAGGGAACTCTTGAGCTTCAAGATATCTTTTTACTTCATAGAACCAAGGTTTCTCCTCTGCCCCTTCAGTGTCAATCTCATTGCAGTATGCAGGCTTTTCAAATCTATCAATAGTAATCTTGGGAGCTTCATCATCCCAGCTGATCTCAAACATAGATGCCATGGTGGCCAATGCATCTGCTAACTGATTCTCTCTTCGTGGAATGTGCTCAAAGGTAATTTCTTTGAAATGTGGGATCAAAGACAACACATGCTCTCTGTAAGGAATGAGATTATCATGCTTGGTGTCCCAATCTCCTTTGATCTGACTAACTACCAGGGCTGAATCTCCATACACATCAAGGAACTGAATCTTCATATCAATAGCAGCTTTAATACCCAGGATACATGCCTCATACTCAGCCATGTTATTGGTACAATGGAAACAAAGTCTGGCAGTAATCGGGGTATGACAACCTTCAGGGGAACTAATCACAACACCAACACCATTACCAAGTGCATTAGAGGCACCATCAAAAACCATAGTCCATCGGGATCCTTGTTCAGGTCCGTCATATTGTCCAGGTTCTTTGGTAATAATCATGATATCTTCATCAGGGAACTCAAAATTCATTGACTGATAATCATCCACTGCTTGATGAGCCAAATGATCAGCAACAATACTTCCTTTAATGGCCTTCTGAGTAGTATACTGTATGTCATATTCTGTCAAGATCATTTGCCATCTTGCAATTCTTCCAGAGAGAGCAGGTTTCTCAAATATGTATTTGATTGGATCCATCTTTGAAATCAACAAGTTAGTATGGGTCAACATATACTGTCTTAGTCGGCGAGCAGCCCATGCCAAAGCGCAGCAAGTTTTCTCGAGCAGTGAGTATCTTGTTTCACAGTCGGTAAACTTTTTGCTAAGGTAGTATATTGCCTGCTCTTTTCGACCAGACTCGTCATGTTGCCCCAACACACACCCCATTGAGTTGTCTAATACTGTTAAGTACATAATCAAGGGTCTTCCATCAACTGGTGGCATCAAAATTGGTGGTTCCAGCAGATATCTCTTAATTTCATCAAAGGCAGTCTGGCACTCATCATTCCATTCCATCACCTGATCTTTTTTCAACAACTTGAAGATTGGCTCACAGATGGTAGTTAATTGGGAAATAAATCTTGCAATGTAGTTCAATCGCCCCAAGAAACCACTAACCTCCTTCTCAGTACGGGGAGCTGGCATCTCTCGTATAGCTTTCACTTTTGCAGGATCCACCTCAATACCTTTTCCACTGACAATGAAACCCAGGAGCTTTCCGGATCTAACTCCAAAAGTACACTTGTTTGGGTTCAATCTTAACTTGTATTTCTTCAACCTCTCAAACAACTTGTGCAGATGATCAAGATGTTGCTCTTCGTTCTGAGACCTGGCTATCATATCATCTACATATACCTCTATCTCATGATGAATCATATCATGAAACAAAGCCACCATAGCACGCTGATATGTTGCCCCTGCATTCTTCAAACCAAATGGCATTACCTTATAACAAAAAGTGCCCCACTGTGTCACAAATGTTGTCTTCTCCATATCTTCAGGTGCCATCTTGATTTGATTGTAACCAGAGAAACCATCCATAAAAGAGAATACCTTATGCTGAGCAGTGTTGTCTACCAGAATATCAATATGGGGAAGTGGAAAGTCATCTTTAGGGCTAGCCTTGTTCAGATCCCTGTAGTCCACACACATACGCACCTTACCATCTTTCTTAGGAACTGGTACCACATTTGCAACCCATTGAGGATAAGAAGTCACTGCTAAGAACCCTGCATTGAATTGTTTCATTACCTCTGCCTTGATCTTTTCTGACATTTCAGGACGCATACGACGAACCTTCTGCTTCTTTGGACGACAATCTTCTTTCACTGGCAAACGGTGAACCACAATGTCTGTATCCAACCCTGGCATATCTTCATAAGACCAAGCAAAGATCTCCACATAGTCGCGTAACATCTGAATCAATCTGCTCTTGACACTATCCTCTAAATCAGCCCCTATCTTGACCTTTTTTCTGTTTTCTTCAGTTCCCAGGTTCACAACTTCGACTGGATCTTCATGTGGCTGTATAGCTTTCTCTTCTTGTTGTAACAACCTAGCAAGCTCTACAGGTATTTCACAATCGTCCTCATTTCCGTCTTCAGTTTGATAGATCAGATTCTCGAAATTATAATTGGCAATAGTAGAACTGTTATCAACAGGATCCAGAGTGGATGAGGATCTGCATTTTAGTGATGTGGGTGTGTGTAAGAACACATAGCTGATAAAGCAAAAATAAAAAGAAAAGAAAGACAAGGAACACAATATTTACGAAAACGAAACGTCCACTGATTTTATTGAATGAAGTATGCAAATGAAATGACAGCCCGTAACAAGCACACCATTGTGCCCCGGGTAAGGCACATGGCTTGAAAGTTTTATTGTTCAAGGAATTATAAAGTTAAAATATAACAACACAGTAATAGTATTTACTCCTGACTAAAGGAGATAGGGATAACATCTTCAGCTTTCCAATTATTGAGTCCAGCACCCACAGTAGGAAAAATCCATGCCTCCAAGTTGTAGTCTTCATCTTGATCTCCCACAGCGTTAATCTGGTCCTTCACAACCCCTTGATTAGTGATACGAGCAGCACGAGCACGACGAACAGCCTTCTGGGACTCTTCATCCACCACAGCTCTAGCATCATTGAGGGAGGCCATTGCCATTGTTGGAGGCTTTCTGGTGATCACAGGAACTTTCTTCACAACAGGAGGAGCTACATAATCATTAACAACCCAGGGAACCACTTCAAATGTCTGACACGGAGTCTCAATGTATTCACCTTCCATTTCCAGATACTTGAAGGTATTGACATGGCTGACAAAGTATTCTTCTTCTCCATAGACAGTAACAACCTTTCCATTCACCGGATATCTCAACTTTTGGTGCAATGTAGAGGTCACAGCTCCTGCCCCATGGATCCAGGGACGACCAAGCAGACAAGAGTACGAAGGACGAATATCCATCACAAAAAATGTAGCAGTAAACACCTGGGAACCAACTTGGATTGGAAGATCAATTTCCCCATGTACTACTCTTCTAGAACCATCAAAAGCCTTCACCACAATATTACTGGGTTTCAGCACAGCATCTTCAGGACTCAGCTTGTTCAGGACTTCCTTAGGCAACACATTCAAAGAGGAACCATTGTCTATCAGCACATGAGACAGGGTAGTGCCCCTGCATTCAATTGAAATATGCAAGGCCCTGTTATGATCCCTCTTGGCAGGGGTCAAGTCAGCATCAGAAAATCCTAACCCATTGTCATAGGTCAGGTGGGCAACACAGTTCTCAAATTGGTCAACAGAAATTGCACTGGGTATATGAGCCATTTTCAGAAACTTGATCAAGGACTTGGCATGAGCTTCAGAACATAACAACAAGGACAGCATAGAAATCTTTGAGGGAGTATGCCCCAACTGATCAACAATATCATAATCACTCTTACGAATGATTTTCAATACTTCTTCCATCTGCTTAGAGAGGTCATCAGCAGCTGGCACATCAGTAGATACAGGCTCAATAACGGGACCCTTGCCCCGAGCATCAGTGGTGGAAGTAGCAGCAGGAGTAACTGTATTCTTGGAAATATCTGGAGGAGAGAAAACTCTTCCACTACGAGTGATCTTGCTAGATCCAGCAATATTATCAATGTCAACAGGCACATCAGCTACAGGCTCTTGCTTAACACCATGGATGTAAACATCAGACCCATAGTGCCAAGGCACAGCTTTGTCAGACGTATACGGGATAGGACCAGGAGTAGTAATGACCACAGGAGCTACTCTGGCTTCAGCAACAACTTTCACAGGACCTTCAGCAGTAATTTTGATTGGACCCTGATGAGTGATTTTAATGGGACCCTTTGAAGTGATTCTTATTGGTACTTTGTCAACCATGTCAACCTCTTCAATCTTCCTACCCTGAGTCAGATGATCCACCATACTTTCCACAGACGACGGAGTCCTCTCAAACACTATAGTATACTTATCCATGAGACGCTGAATTCCATCTCTCAATATGAAGAAACTATCTGGCTTATAGGTACAATACAAACAATCTTCACGACAACCTAGAAAGATCCCAGCTTGTACTAACCTCTTTTTGATAACAGACAGTGGTGTACTCAACTCCATAACTGAATAGACATGCAGATCTTCATCAATGGCATTGACAGTCTTCTCGTGATTTGGCATTGGAGCTGTAATCACATTTGGAGTACCTGGTGGATCAAACTCAATCTCTCCAGCATCAATCATATCTTGAATTTTGTTCTTCAAGACCCAGCAGTTATTAGTATCATGTCCTGGACAGTTTGAATGATATGCACATCGTGCATTGGGATTGTACTTGGGAGAGGTAACATTGGGATTTTGAGGAGCCTCTCTCAGGGTAATAAGTTCAGCCTTCAACAAGTGTTGCAATGCCTGAGCCATTGACATGTTGATCTTTGTGAACTGCCTTCTAGCCCTCTGTTGGTTACCCTGAGGCTGTTCCGTTGTTACAGGAGTTGGATTTGAAATATGAACTGCACCAACAGACTGATGCCTTCTGTTACGATCAGGTTGACCATAAACAACATTGGATTCCTTCTTCCCAGTGGGAGGCTTCTTTGCAGCACCTGATGAAGAAGTGCCCACTTGGATCTTTCCACTCTTGATACCATTCTCTACCCGCTCTCCTGTCATGATCAACTCAGTGAAGCCAGATGATGAGCTTCCAATGAGATGACTATAAAACGGACCATTCAGCGTACACATGAACATATCAACCAGCTCCCTGTCAGTCAAAGGGGGTTGAACTCTTCCAGCTAAATCTCTCCATTTCTGAGCATACTCCTTAAAACTTTCTTTGGCACCCATAGACATGCTCTGAAGCTGCATGCGAGTGGGGGCTAAGTCAGCATTGTATTGATACTGCTTATAGAAAGCTTCAGCAAGATCATTCCAGTCTCTGATGTTGACACTCTCCAATTGATAATACCACTCCAGCTGAGCTCCAGATAAGCTCTCTTGAAAAAAATGGATCCACAATTTCTTATCAGCAGTGTGAGGTTGAATTCTTCTGACATAAGACCTCAGATGCAGCTTGGGACAAGAGACCCCATCATAAACAACAAATGTAGGAACCTTGAAACCAATGGGTATGACTACCCCAGATATCAGACTCAAATCCTCAAAATCCAGCCCAGATGACTTCTGCAACTCCATGGCATCCATCCTATCCACCAGCATCTTGAATTTGTCTTCATTAGGCTCATGGTAGTAATTAGCCTCAGAATCAGAGTCCCCCATTGAATGGTGGAGACTGCCTACCTCTTGCTCAGATTCTTCAGATTCATAGTCTTCAGCTGGTTCTTTGGTCTTGGCAAGACCTTTGAACCTTCTTCCCATGTTGATCAACCCAGCAGACCTTCTAGTTTTCTTAGTCTTCTTGGCCAGCAGTGTCTTCAATTCATCCTGCCCCTTGGATAGGTTCAGGATCAGCTCTTGGAACTGTGCATTTTGTGCCTGAAGATCCTTAACTGATTGTTCAAGAGCCATTGCTGAAATAAACAGCGAGAAGATGAGAAACCTGTGCACAATTATAAACCAGTGATGCAATGAAATGATATGGGAATGCATATGCAATGTTTTCAAGGACCGCAGGATTTAAATTTGCTTAAACAAACAAGAAAGTAACTTTTTATTAGTAATAACTTGTTTTGCCTTTTAGGCTTACAAAAAATGAAAGTGAAATAAGTACAAAAGATGGGGTTTTAAGTCTCCCATGGACGTTTCCTCTTTGTGTTGAGGTATGAGTTGAGATTCCGTTCCTCATGAAGTTGCTTTGTTAGTTCCAAGATTCTTTCTTGGCTTGCTTTGTAATGAGCCTCGAAAGTATCCCTTTGCTCCTTCAGTTGGATCCATGATCTTTGCAAGTCTTCCTTATCAGTAGGCATGTCTGGGTGAAGGATGGTATAAGCTGTGTCTCCTTCAGCAACAGGTTCCATGGTAACTGGTAGGACGGAAGGATATGGCATCATGAATGTCTGAGCACGAGATCGCACCCATCTGAGATAAGCTTCCATAGGAATAGTGTACTTAGGCTCCAGTGTCTTGCTGTCAATCCTATTTACCTTTCCCCAAGCTCGTATGAATCTCTGACGGTAACCCTGAAGATCGTTTTCGTAATCAAACACAATGCCCTGAATCAACATGTCATGTGGGCCATCGCTCCGAGCGTAACCAAACTGTCGTAAAGCTAGAGAGGGGTTGTAGGTGATGCCTCCTCTTATGCCTAGTAGTGGCACATTAGGAAACTCCCCACAACGGTCAATGATGGTGACATTCTCCATAGATCTGGAGCACCAATGGATGTCTGAGTGAGAAAGTGACATGATCCTCTTGGACCATCTGAACCCTTGCTTATTCTTCATTACTGAGCGAGGAAGGTGAGAAATAAACCACCTAGAAAGTAAAGGTATGCAGCACATCAAAGTTCCTCTCGCCCTTGTAGTACGGGTGTGAAGAGAATGCAGGATGTCTCCAAGCAATGTAGGCACTGGATTATGACTCAGGAAAATGTTGATGGCATGAACATCTATGAACTGATCTGGATTGGGGAATAATACTAAGCCATATATCAGCAAGGCTAAGACCTCCTCAAAAGCATCATAGCTCATGGCCTTCAAGAACATTTGAGCCTTGTCCATTAGCACCTTGGCAAGAATACCCTTAACTCCGCTTCTCGTTTCTAGAACAATGTCAGACTTCTTCAGATGTAGGGCTGCAGCAATAACCTCTGGTTTGGGCTCCTTCTCCAAGCCTGTGAAGGGTCTTTGATCAAGAACAGGTATACCCAGAAGCTTAGAGAACTCTTCCATTGTAGGAACTAGCTGGTAGTCAGGAAATGTAAAGCAATGGTGCTCAGGGTCAAAGAACTGGAACAGAACACTCATCATGTCTTCATTGAACCCTGAAGTGACTAGATCCAATAGGTGACCATGTCTTGATGAACTGGGAATGATCAGACACTTGAGCAACCAACTCTTTAAGCTTAGCAGGTATGCCCACAAAGTTGATCCTGATGGTGTTTCTACGAGCAGAAGCCATGACCTGCAACAAAGAACAAAGATAAATCCCTTGGTCCTTGAAATGGTTAGGGAAAATGCTATGCTTATGATGCATGATGATGTCATGATGTTATGCTCAATCACAAACATGTGGCACACACAAACAAGTCACACCATAGCCCTAGGTTTAAAGGCTTGCATGAGGTTCAAAGGTAAGTACCCTCCCCTGAAGTTAGATGGTTCATCCTGTCCTACAAAAGTAACCAGGTTCTAAGGGATCTCAATATCATTGATCCTTCACAAGGGTGGTTGTTCAGAAGGCAACTTACTTGCCAACCAAAACCCTCCAAGTTTAAGATCTCAATGAGTGTAGCATCGAGTGTCAACCAACTTCAGTCTGCACCAAAGCCGGTTACCTCACTACTTTCTAAAGGCCAAGATGAGTTAACTAGGGTTCTAAAAGTTAGTTAGTGCATTGACAACATATGGCAGCCTCATATTATCCTCAACTTGACTTAAGGAACATAAGCACCAACCAAGAAGTCGCACTAACTATGGCCACCAGATCAACCGTATCGATATACGTCGTACAGTTTCCTTGGTCTATTGCCATTTACCTAAGGTACACTAGATCCGGGTTAGGACCTTTCACACATAAAGCACCCAGCAAGTAAAGTAAAGCAAACAAATCAAACAATATTAAAGTGCTCTTAATTCCTAAGGGTACCCCTCTTAAATTAATTCCCCAGCAGAGTCGCCAGTTCTGTAACACGGTGGGAGAACTGACTTTAGTTATGTTGCGGATAGCAAGAGTCGCTACCGACTTTTATTTTATCCAAAAGGAAAGGGTATAAAAGAACAGGAAAGACCTTAAGAGATATTTTTTGGGTCCGGGGGGTAGGTTATGTAAAGGGAAGGTGTTAGCACCCTTTACATCCATGGTTATCCATGGGCTCTTAGTTACTTAGCTCACTTTTGAATTGTTTTTGAAAGTGTAGTGTGTGAATAGAAAAAAAAAATTTCAGAATAGTTAATAATAATCCATGAACGGATGTGTAAAAACTTGTTTTTGAAAATTTGTTTGAAATTGTGAAGAGTTTGAAAAGTTTTTGAAGTGAGCAAGTACATAAGAGGAACCTACCCTAAAGTTTTAAGTCTTTCTTGTTCTTTATCCTTTCATTGGTAAGACTATCCCTACTATTAAGGAGTAGGTAGTCATTACCTTGGATGTAAGGGACATGAGAGGGACATTCAGTTTTATGAAGGCAACTGTGGGGTGTAATAAGCATATATGAGGGACTATCATCATTATTCGAAGGGACTTGATTCGTGAAGGCAACCATTAGGGACTTGATGATTTTTTACTTGAGGGACTTGCTTTATACACCCCACTTGACCTTATTAGTAGGCAACTTGAGGGATAACCTTAGAAAGTGAGACGGCGATTAAAAATCGACTTACGTGTGTGAGTGTTTAATTTAATTATCTTATGATTAAAATGATCTAAGTTTATTTTAAATAACATACATGTTTTGCACTCCCTAATTACTAACCATAGCAAAAATAATTAAATAATTACAAAATTTACATCCAGGAGCATTTACATCATTATAATAAGCAAAATAAATAAATAGCAAAAATAAGTAAAATATAAATAAATAAGCAATAAATAATAAATAAATAAATAATAGGGGTTAGTGATAAATAATAATATTAAATAATAAGCATAAAGTTAGTAATAATAAAATAAGAGAAGTTAGTGAATAATAAAAATTAGTGAAATAATAATAATATAAGATTAATAAAGCAAAATAAATAATATGGTTAGTAGTAATAATAATAAATAAAATTAATCAAAATATTATAAGAATAAGAAATTAACAATTTTTAATATAAACAAATATATTTAGAAAGAAATATGAACAAACAATTATTTTAATTTACTAGTTATTAAGTTACTTTTAAATATACTACAAAATTTAATTATTATAAATTCAATTCTAAACAAAAAGTTATAAAAGGTATTCACATATTATATAAAGAGAAAAATAAGTTATAAGTATATTTACAAGATTTAATTTTTATTGATTCAATTATTTAAAAAAATGATTTAAGTTATAAACATAGTGTAAAATATATTTACCATATTATATGAAGAAAAGAGTTTATAATTATATTTACGAAATTAATTATATTAAAAATTATATACATAATAATTATGATAAGAATTAGAAAATAAAAATCATTTTTTGGAAAATAGAATTAAGTTTTGTTTAGAAAAGTATTTTTAGAGTTTCTTTAGAAAATTAGGGTTTATTTAGATACAAAATTATTTTTACCAATATAATAAAAGGAATAATTTTTAAATTAAGAACATATGATTTTTTTTTATTAGGAACTATTATTTTATAGAATTATTTTATTATACAATTATTAATAAAACCTAAACTAGTTACACAAAAATAAAATAAAAGAAAATAGCAAAACAAACCTGGCTGGGGTTTGAACCCAGGAGGCTTTGCTTACAAGATCATATGCTCTACCACTGGGCCAGGCGCTGGTTGGTGCAAGAAGGATTGCCTCCAAATGGTTTTGTTCTTTCAAACCAATAATCAGCAAAATAAATGAAAAAACAAAAGGCCTGGGGGAGGATTGAACCCAGGACCTTATGTATACGAGTATGCGCGCGTTACCACCTGGCTGGAAGAGCCCATCTGACTATTGAATGGCAAGAAGCTATAATATATTCAATCTTCTTTTTCCTGAAAAATAGAACAAAAATAATGGCCCAAACAGGATTCGAACCCTGGCCTTTTCATCAAACACAAGCACATCCTTCCACTGGGACAAGCCAGCGCTTGTGATAACCAAACAGCAATCAAACATAATATTTTAAACAATAATTTGAATTCCTGAACGCGCGGGAAGCAGCCTTCTTCAACCTCCAGAGCTACGAATTTACTTGTGAAAATAGCTACAAGTTTTCCTGCGAAAAAATTATTCCCAGCAAAACCTACAAACATCAACAAGCAACAAAACTGTACCATTTTACAAAATTAAAACCAGCATTATGATCCAGACATTCTCACGATTAGTTCTATGTTTTTAGAATTGATTTATGTTTCTTAAATTAGAAATCCCTAAACCTAGGTCCAAACCCTAACTATGGCATCTTGTGAATTAGCCACGGTTCCTTGAGTTTTCCTGCCCAGAAACATTCTACAACACATAACAAACAATATTAGCCAAGCAAACTCCATTCAAATGCAATGAATTGATGTAATCGAAAAAATATTTTCAAGCATGAACAATGCTTCGGGTTCATCATTAGGGCATGATTTGAATGCTTATGAATGGTGATTCATGATCCATGATGTCCAAGGAAGCCAACCATGTTCTTATTTTACCTTTTAGAGCCTTGGAATAGAGAATCCGAATTTCACTTTTTTGATGAATTTTTGAACAATGAACTTACACTTTTGGCTGCTGGGAATCGTCTCTTGAGGCTAGGGTTATGTTTGATACTTATATGTATGTGAATTAGGTCAGAAATATGGACTAGTTGTGTGGAGATTTGGATCCAAAAAGATTGAAAAAGATCATAGTTTAAAGTTCAAATATTTGATCATGAAGGCTTACTATCTTTGGATAAATCACATGATTCCTTTCTCTTTCAAATTCAATCAACAATTAAGAATTTCTAGAAGCATTATCTTCCTCCAAAAATAGATTTTCATATTTTATATTTATTTAAAATGATTTTTATGAATTAAATCAATAATAAATAAAAATAAAATAATAAAAATGCTGAATTTTGGTCAATTGGGTCGTGCATAATGATATGAGGTGGATTGGATCACAACTTAGCAAGCCCATTTGGAAGGAATTGTTTCTAAACCCCCATTTTCAATATAAACCATCACAAAATTGCCCAACTTTGCAAGAGCATATCTCCCTCAATTTTAAAGGTATGAGGGTGTTCTTGGACATTTTGGAAAGCTTGAAGAGTCCTGTAAACAACCCCATTGGTTTCAGGTCCATATCATTTACCAATCTCAAGTTATGCCCTTTTGAAGTTGTTGACTTTTTGTTGACTTTTGAAATGACCTATAATGTCTTAGCTCATATCTTCCAAATGAAGCATTTTTGGGCTTAACTTTCAACATCAAAGTTGTAGAGAATTCAATTTACTTCAAAATGAGCTTTGGATGGAGACTTGGTGATGAAGTATGTGAAAGTTATGATTGGTCAAAGTTCAGTTGACTTTTACTGAGGAAACCCTAATTTAGAAACTCCTGATTATTGATGATCTGGAATCTCCTTGATGAATCATGATCAACCCTTGATCAAATGATGAATTTTACTTCATATACTTGATGTTGGCAAAAAATCATGAAGTTTGACTTTGGTTTGACCACAGTTGACCTCAGTTTGACTTTTTAACTGCATTGACTGATTTTGACTTATCTGATCATCTGACTGAGCAAACTTTTGAGAAAAGTCTTGAAACTTGTCATGGGGGTTATTACACACATATAAGATGTTATGAAGCTCACTTGAAGTATTGGAAGTCCATTTAGCCTGATTAAAGTCAAAACCCTAGTTTTGGATGCACTGCTTAGGAGGTGCATTGTCTGAGGGAATTATCAACTTCTTTGACCAATTGTGAACTTTGTGAACCTTGTGAATCTTCATAAAATGTCTTGTGATACTCATGGGAGGTGTTATGAAGCTTGTGAACCTTGTGAACCTCATGAAGTGGCTTTGTAGACCTCATAAACCTCAGGAAAGCTTTGTAATCATTGTGAAACTTGTGAACCTTGTGAACCTTCAAGAAGTGACTTGTAGACTTCATGAACCTCATGAAAGGTCTTGTAGAGAAACTTGTGAACCTTGTGAACCTTCAAGAAGTGACTTGTAGACTTCATGAACCTCATGAAAGGTATTGAAAGCATTGTGGGACTTGTGAACCTTGTGAACCTTCAAGAAGTAACTTGTAGACTTCATGAACCTCATGAAAGGTTATGCAAGTGTTGGAGAACTTGTGAACCTTGTGAACCTTCTTAGAACACAAAGTCTTGTATTGTGAGGGCAAATTTTGGGGTGCAACACAAGGACATTATCACCAGTTGTGGACAATACCCAAATGTGCCTCTGATAGGAGTGAAGGGTTGCATCAACTACAATCCTTTACTGTTTAAGAGACAATTGGGATATGCCTTGGTTCACCCTCCCAGAGGACAGGATTTAGCTGAGACCTTATATTGTGAAGTACAACCTAATTCAGCTGTTGTCAGACAAGCATCCTGGGCTTGGGACAACATCCAGACAAAAGGGGTAGCTATTCTTGGAAGATGTAACAATGTTGCTTCAGCTCAATACTCAGACTGGTCCCGTACCAGAGCTCAGATTACCAGAATGCCTTTCACCTCGGAAGACATACCTGGGTCATCCACAGTACAGCCTGCAGCAACAGTTAGCCTGGAGGAATTTGAAAAGTTGAAAGAAAGGAATGAGCAGTTATCTCAGGCCTTAAAGAAGACTCTTTGGGAAAGAAGTGATGGTCGCCTGGACATTGAGAGATTGGAAAAGCTCAGGGTTGAGCACCTTGCCAAAATTGAGAAGACAGAAGACTACATAAGGAAAGCAAGGGCTGGGGAACAAATTTTGAAGAATGCCTGTAAGGAGGCCAAGATTCAGAAAGCTAGGGCTGAGCACTATCTGCAAGAGAGTCAGGCTAGATGGGTCAGGATCACCGAAGCTCGTACAGAAGAAGACCGGAAGACTCAAGCCAAGATTGAACAGCTAGAGGCCAATGAGAAGAAACAGCAGGAAGCTCTGTTGGTTGCACAGCAAGAGATATCAGAGTTAAAGCTCAGAGCAGGATTGAAGAGATCAAAGGACCAGTATAGGCATAAGAAGCTGACTACTACCATTGCTACCAGGAATCTCCTCATTAGGACCATTACAGAGCACCCAGCTGGTCCAGTGACTGAGGCACTCCTGAAGGAGGTCAGAGAAGATGAGTTTGGACTGGATGTCTGATTCTTTGCTTGTTGTTTGTTTCCATTTGATGTACTTTTCCTTTTGTTGTATTTTGACCCTCCATGGGCATGTATTGTAAAACAAACTATGTATTGTTCACCATTTGTAATATATTTTAGTTTGTTTTCATTTGGGCTTTTCTCTCAACAACATCACACATCTTCCTCGAGGTCTGGAAAGGTCAAAACCAAGAACCAAACCGGATACCTTGGAAAACAAATAAGCATGCTGCATTGCATACTGACTTTGTTTTTGTTTTGTAGGTTTTGTTATTATTATTGTTTCTAACTTTGTTGTGATTTCAGGAAACATTGCTCGTCGCCGAGTGTTCCCTGTCAACCGCACGCACCGGTACCCGACTCGTAACAATCTTCCCGGCATTCAAATGGAACAAGTACAGCAGGATCTGACTGAGGTCAGAAATCAGATGGCCAATGAGAGAGTAGAGATGAGAAATCAGATGTATCAATTTATGGCAGTAATGACTGGCTTAGCCCAGAGTCAAGAAAGGTTAAGAGAGCTGATGGAAAGACAAACTTCCGAGGAACCTCATCTGGGAATAGGAGGAACTAGCAACAATGAACGGGGTCAGCCTTGTATTGACCCACCATAATATGGACCTCATCTGATTCCAGAAGTTAACATCCCGAGGAATGGCCAAGGTAATACTGTTGGGGGCCAAATCCTACAGGAGGATCCCCAGGGAGAACAATTTACTGTTATAGGGGCAGGAGATGAGGTATATGACAGGAGATTGGACGAGATTGCCTAAAAGTTAAGATCTTTGGAATCCCAGGATTCTTTGGGCTTCGATGTGATGGATATGGGACTAGTAGATGGGGTGACAATTCCCCACAAGTTTAAATCCCCATGCTTTGAAAAATACAATGGTACCTCCTGTCCTCGCACTCATCTGCAGTCTTTCTTGGGAAGACTCAAAGCTTATACCATGGATGAAAAGTTATGGATGTTCTACTTTGAGGACAGTCTGACTGGAGCTTCGAGAGAATGGTATTCACATTTGTCTAGGGCCACCATAAGATGTTGGAAGGATTTGGCAAAAGCTTTCATCTGTCAATATCAGTACAACCTGGACATGGCTCCCAATAGAACTCTTCTAATGGTCATGTCTCAGTCTTCTAAAGAGAGCTTCC
Organism: Lathyrus aphaca; assembly: GCA_963966055.1. Lineage (NCBI taxonomy): Eukaryota > Viridiplantae > Streptophyta > Magnoliopsida > Fabales > Fabaceae > Lathyrus > Lathyrus aphaca. Next base: position 47,877,213 of record OZ014524.1, on the reverse strand, counting down.
GGGATTATGCTCAAAGGTGGAGACAGCTTGCTGCTGCTGTCCAACCACCCATGTCAGAAAGGGAAATGGCTGACATGTTCATGAACACATTACAAGGGACCTATATTGATAGACTGGCTGCTTTCTCTTCTACCAGTTTTGCTGATGTGGTCATAGCCGGTGAGAGGATTGAAAGTCTCTTGAAGATGGGCAAAATCTCCAACAGTGGTGCAAGTTCCTCCAGCAATCCTAGAAAACCTTTTGCGGGACCCCGAAGGGCAGGTGAAACAAATTCCATTCATACAAGCAGGGGCAGACCTCAATATTCTCACCGGTCAGTAGCAGCTGTTACCATCCCAGCTCCAATTCCACAACAATCATC